>VCRD01000524.1:0-47547 GCA_006783055.1 Trinorchestia longiramus
TCCTAACCCCCTACTCCCAAACCTCCAATGACCATCACCCCCCTGCTTCCCCACAGCCTCGCTCCCTCCAGTGCCCCCTCTCACGGGTGCCCTCTTGGGGAGCGCTGCTCACTACTGTACGACCACATCACTGCGGGCTGCCCGCGCTCTTGTAGGACTGCCCCATTATCCTCGGTTTCTCTAGTGTCACAGCATCTTTTTCCTCTCATTCTAGAGCTTCTTGTAGCATAATTACCATTATCCTACACTTTGGCGGACATGTCAGAATGATAATTATGGTAAGTTTTGAAGAGATTCATGTTTGCTGATTGCCAATGTTTTACTCGTCGGTTACGTTGCCTTTTCAACACATTTTGTCGTTATTGAACCCTCAGGGGAGCTTTGTTAGCATTATCCTACTCTGTTGCATCGTTGTTAGTGCTTCTTTGCGGTCGCCTGAGCTTGCTGATGTGTGATTGTTCTGGCCAGCATTTCTCAGCAACTTGACAGTGCTCATTTACAACTACTTGTACTTTAATTGGTGACACTCGTCGCTCGGTGTGTGGATACTAAGTGTTGTATTAAGGGGGATTCTTTGCCTTATTTTACAACTCGTGTGGATCGTTGATGACTTCTTACCTACCACTTGCGGGCGTATCTTCTATTCTATGTGTGTTGAAGTTTCAATATTTTTGCCTCTGAAATACGTGCTGACTCCATTTATTAGAGAAGTTAATAGTGTTAAAAAATGTTGTGAAAGATAATTTTTTAATGAACAATGTTGAAAGCTGATATCAAAAGATATAGAGTATTCACGGTCTTATAGTGTTATAATTTTGATATACACATAAATTAGAGCAAGGTCAAAGTAAGTCGAGTACAGGCTCTAAGTTGAGGTACATGCATTCATATAATCCATCCTAATAACTTGTTACATAATCAAGCCGACAAGGACTCAGGTCAATGAAAGCTTCTTAGTTGCAATGAATTTATTTGCAATAATTATCCGATGGTATAAATGATTGAGTGCAACTCTTTCTTTTTATACGTTCTGCAATCTCGCTTTCCTTATGATATCTAATTGTAATATAAGATGTTCAACATTTACCTCTTCATCTTTGGTGCTCCATTTGAAATCAAGAATCCGATTATTGTGCAGTAAATAAGGAATTCAATTTATTTGTAATATCAAAGTTTCATGAGCACTTCTCGGTGCACAAAGCGCGTCGAGACGTTCAGTTTCCATGCACACACATTCAACATCTTCTTGAAGTGTGCCTGTCCCAAGTCCAAGTTAAGCGGTCAAGTCAAACGCATCGACTACCTGCGCCACGCGCGTACAGTCTCAATGGCGACATCCCTGTTTTGTTCACAAATTTATTTTGACTTTTGTACATATGTAACTCCGTGTCAGTGAATCATCGCACTCTGGCTTTACCTTTGAGTAACCATCATTAGTTGTGGATCTAATGGAATGTAGGTACTAAAAGTAATGACGCTTTACATGTAAGTGAAATGTTTTTCATTCCTATAATTAAAGTGAATCATTTTTAGGCACATACACAATTGAACTTCTCTGTCGTATTTTGCTTAAATTACTGGTGAGTCCATATACCAGTATCTGCTTAATAAGTGGTAGCACTGTATTTGATTGGTAGCAGTTTGCTAACAGATGCATCGGCAGGTGTAGAATTCATCAGAACAGTCATTTCGATTCATTCGCCGCGTGCTTAGGCATTTCCGGGATGTTGACCTCTCGTGAGCTTCCTTCTAGTTGGTCTATACGAATTTTTTTGGTTCAGTTTAGTTTTCGGCGAGGCACACGTGCAGGGTATCAGTTCAGACTGCTAGATGAATAAAAAGAAGCTGTGGGGTAGCAACCCTTCTCTTGGGCACACGATTACTCCCCGCTGTAAACTGCAGGTCAATCAGCGAGCTTTGTTGGCACTTCCGATGTTGCCGACAACAATCCTGTGTAACTGGCGACACTGAGGGCAGCTGTGCTGGAGATGAAGGAGCCTGCCTGTTGTTGTGAAGAATGCTGTCTTCTGCATCAGTAACTGAAATGGTGTGGCGTCCTGAGTCGAATGGCAAGGGTTGCTACACCGCATGACTTTGTGATTTAGACGTAATTTAAAAGCAATTTAATAGCCCTGCAGTTTACTTTCTTACTTGTTATCCAATTGATATAATAATAATGTTATACACACAAAGCGCAAATAGTAAAATAATAGCTTGTATATTTGATTTTTATTTGAAATCTTTTCTATTTGATTTCTGCGACTTCGTAAAACTGAACTGAAACCACCTTACTGTACGATGAAATATCTCTCAAGTAACTGTACCTTCTTTGCAACTCGCTGCAGACCTGTAATATCTTTCAGTTGATTCAAGATTAGAGAAATTTATTGCAAAGCTAGCTTTCAAAACGTAAAAGATTTATTATGCACAACAAATTTGGTCTAATTTTTAACTTGCAGCTTCCACTTTTACAACTACTGAAGCAAATCTAACGCTCGTCAGCACTCTGCTCTTCTAACTTGACGTTCGTGTATGGACAACGTGGTGATGTAGGTATTATATTGTTATAATGGTCTAACAGTTAAGAGATGCCATAACAGTTGTCATTTTTTGTTCACTTTTTTGTTCGGTATGTTACCACTTCCCCTTTTGTTCAGAAATTCAAATGATTGGAGAAATGCATCTGATGTTTACGGTTCTTACTTATTCTTTGAAATCATCAATTGGTTTCAGTTGTTTCCTACATGTTTGCTGTCCTGAGTTCCACCCAGCATGACATCTCAGCCTATTAAATATCTTCGAGCCATGATACATAACTATAAGTGCTATCATATGCTCAATTTCTCGTTTAATTGATAAATTACTGGAGTGAAAATTTATTTGATAGTCCATGCTTACATGAGAAAGACAAAAAACCCTGAAATAGTTCTCGTGTTGTTCAATCACGAAACTAACGGCTAAACTATTAGTGATGATGCCAAGGACGATAGATACATATTTCCTTTTCTATTAGTTCATTGTTTTTATTTCACATGTTACAGTTGTGCTGCAATACTGAAAGATTATGGGTATATGAAGTACTCAAACTCTTTTACAGCAATTCTGGAATAAAAATTAGAGTGAGGGTGAGAACACACTAGTATATTTCTAGCGTGTATTTACTGCCTAGTCGTATATGTATGATTTTTTTGTCACTCAGGTAACACCCTAGAGGTGGGTCAAGTATTGCAAGTGTTAGGTGTGCATGTCAAGTATGACAAGTGTTAGGTGTGCATGTCAAGTATGACAAGTGTTAGGTGTGCATGTCAAGTATGACAAGTGTTAGGTGTGCATGTCAAGTATGACGAGTGTTGGGTGTGCATGTCAAGTATGACAAGTGTTGGGTGTGCATGTCAAGTATGACAAGTGTTGGGTGTGCATGTCAAGTATGACAAGTGTTAGGTGTGCATGTCAAGTATGACAAGTGTTGGGTGTGCATGTCAAGTATGACAAGTGCTAGGTGTGCATGTCAAGTATGACAAGTGTCAAGTCCACCTAAATTCTTGTGACTAGAAATTAGTAGATGTAAATTAGTAATTCTAGGGTTCATGATCCAGATCATGATCTTGGAAAAATCCAGTAAAATTTACCAATTGTTTCAACTTAAAAGATAACCATCTTTCCACCAATTAAGTTATAATTGAATACCACACTGTACAATTCTAAAATTGGTAATTTTTAACCAGGGTCTTACTGCAGCGTAAACTCAAACCCTCAGGGACAAGGACGCAATGTTCTGTCCTACTTCATAAAATGTTTCATCAAATTAAATCTCCATGCATCCATCCAATGCAAGTGTCATGTGCATGAAATTCATCGATACCAATCATTGTATTGGAAGTATCAGCACGATCAAATGTCTTTCCAAGAGTATCAATATTGCATTGCCTGAAGTTTTGTGTACCTCTTGAAAGAAAATTTTTCAATCAACATTTTTGTTGTGTTGGGTGATAATATTTTCTGACGCTACAAAAGGAGCAGCCAAATGCATGAACTACCATAACCTTTTACACACTAGTAAGTGTGTTCTTCTCTAAGAGAGCTATTGAAATTAATTTTCTATACGAAAATATAATATATAGTGGCCATATATAAATCACAGATTCCGATACCAACGACAGGTGCGCTCTGTTAGATCTAGATATCAGTTCATGACTAAATTTGATCGATGTGGGAATGAAGGAGGATAGTATCTGTGGGCCTCGGTGGCTTGAGACAGACTCATAGCACAGTTGATTTATTGTGAGCTTGTGTCGAAAAACAATGTGTATTTTGGACTCAGTAGTGAGACTGGATCTAACATTTGCTGTACTGTGTTTGATGCTCAATGAAATTTGATGTACATATATGCTCTAAAGTATGATCAGGGAAAAAACTCATTCAAGATGCTGCAAATGCGCCACATCTGAGTGAAACTTTACAATGAATGCAGTACTGGAATTAGAGCCACATACTTGAGTAGTTTTAAACTATTCGTGTTGGATTCAGAGTGAATTCAAATAGGTTAAGTTAGGTTAGTCAGGAGTCTTAAGAGGTTATTTAATTAACCATTATGTTCGTAAATTTACTGCAGTCTCGCGTAATGTTCATTAGCTCATTCGATAAACTAAACTGCAATTGCGTCCACGGACCATTTCGATCTCTGCCATTTCCTGTCCTCGCTCTACTCTCTCAAGCAATTATTCAGTTCTATCTGCTGGTACTCTCCTAAGCGATCATTCAGTTCTATCTACTTGTACTCTCTTAAGCGATCATTCAGTTCTATCTACTTGTACTCTCTTAAGCGATCATTCAGTTCTATCTGCTCATACTCTCTCAAGCGATCATTCAGTTCTATCTACTCGTACTCTCTTAAGCGATCATTCAGTTCTATATACTCGTACTCTCTTAAGCGATCATTTAGTTTCCTATCTACTTCTTCCAGGTACGATTCAGTCCTGTTTACTCGCTCAAGTGATCATCTATTTCCTGTCACCTCCTCCATGTGATCATCCATTCTTTGTCTAGTCCTCCAAGAGATCAGTCATTTCTGTTTTCTGTTTTTTCTCGAGCGGTCGTTCTATCCACAAAACAATTTCTTCGGAAAATTATTCAGCCCACCGAGCTCTCTTACTAGCAGCAGCTTGGTTTGTTGGTTATTTCTAAATGCAAAAATTCAGTTTTGCACTATTCTTCCAAGAGATCACTCGTTCCAACGATCATACCATCCCGTCCGTGTCCATCGGAGCAGCCAATCATCCGCCCACCGACCACTTCGTCCTCCGGCGATGCCTTCAGGAGGCTTGGTCCTGCAAGGAGCCATGGTCCAGGGGCGCATTCTTCCACTCGATAACGTTATGGAAAAACGCTCGCCTGCTTTCGGCGGGCTTCTCCAGTTACCGATTAGAAAACCTGTATTCGCCTCCAACTGCACACTATCCGCTACTCTTTTGCTGTATTTTTTGTTGACCATTTTGTCATGATTTTCTCTTATTTATTTTTGTTTGGTTGGCTTTGTTTACGCTAGCTCTGCACTGTGTTTTCACAGTCCATGGTTTTTATGGTTACTTGAAAGGTATTCGACTCTATTGGTTACTGGATATATTTTCCGAACTCCGTGCTAGTAGCACCTCGCGATATTCCTTCTGATTCAGTTATTTGTATTCTTGATATTTGTTTTTATGCAGTTCCCGTTCGTCACAAAATATTGCAATAATAATAATAATATGAACCTACGATTGTTTATTCTTACAAGAAGGAGGTTCAGAAGTTTGTGTTTCAAGGCTTAATTCGATTAATATTTATTTCTCATTGAGATAAGGGAGAGAAGTATATAATCCCAAGGATGTGTGATGCGTTTGTCCCCGTCAGACGGAAATGGTCGTCATTTATATATATTCCATGGGAGGCATTTTCTTCCAGCTGCCCATGGGTGGTCCGTTCTTCTGAAGCAGCAATTGCAGCTCACAAGAAAGCCATGATATTTTTCTCTATTAACTCAGCTGACTCTTGCTGTACTTGCAGAACGTGTGATGAGAAATTTCCTCAGAACCTTAAGTGAAAATATTTCTTGTCAATTACAGCTACCTGCTCTTGACCGAGAAAATAATTGGAAAAGTTGTCTTGCAAACTGATGCGTGTTGAGAAAACTAGCCCTCGATTTCAAATACTTCGTGTGCGATGATGAAGGCGATTGGAACCCTCCTGGAATTATAGGTATTGAAATCCTCTGCTAGCTTCCAGCATGTCCATCTTACTCTCAATTAAAAACTAATCCCGCTCTAGGATTAGGTTTTTCCTATAAAAGTTTAATTTAATGGATTAAAAATTTAGCTGATCATCATTTGCTAGATTGTTCTTGCTCTGTACGGTTACATCTAAATTAATAAATTTTGCTGGTTCTGTCAATTTAACCTATTTTATTCAGTAGAATCTCTTGTGTTACTGACCTCTCTGAAAATGAAATTCAGAAAAAACAAGACCTACGCTAAATGTTTCCATAACATACTTGCACTTCGTTCCATAACTTGAACACTTTACGTAGGTGTTATACCCCGCTCTGGAGGTTATTCATCTGGCGGAAGTTTGTCTCTTATCGCATCGCAGTGTAAGTCTCGGTATAGCTACGAATGTTTGTCACTGGTCCCACTATTAGGTATCGATGTATTGTCTCCTTGACAGTGACAGATTTCTGAATTTTAAACGAATTTGAACAAGTTCTACCTGTTTTCATAGATGCTCCCAATCCAATACATATTTAATTCCTTGCCAGTTTCAACTCGTCGTCAGAGCATAGCCGTCTACAGATGCCTATTTCTCGTTTGTGGTTGAATTTATTGTATTTAATTTTGTGACAGAACACTAATCTTTATATGGTGCTTCATTGCTGCATGTAATGTCTGGAAGGCATTTTGAATTCTTTCCATGGTTTGTTGAACTGATGAAATTATTTTAAATGTAGGTGTTTTTGCCAGCAATAGCGAGCTGTGCCCATCGAGAGTCTGAAATTTATTCGTCCTCATGAAACCACTCGAAATAAATCTTTGTAATTTCACTATAGTGATCACCGAAATTGATCGAAATGAGTAATGAAACCTTGTTAATAATTAAAAACCCTCCCCAATTGAATTATTGATCTCGAACTCCTCTTGTACTCTCACTGTAATAGTTAATTATCTATTCTCATGAAAATTAGGTTTTCTGAGATCTGAATAAGTGAGCATTGTAATTTGGAAATGTTATCGAAATAATTTGATTTCTTATTAAGAACGCTTAATAGTTTAAGTGTTCTTTCTAATTGATCTCATAAAGTGTTCTTCTATATTAATTCATGTAAAAACAAGCTTTCGATTCAACATTCAACAAACTTTCAAGCTGAAATCGTGGGTCACTAAAGAAGAAAGAAGTTAATTGTATTACCTAAACAGTTGTTGGGTTTGTTTACACAAGGTGATATAATTACCAGTGTACTTGAAGTTGTAGTTCATTTGGGGACTTTCAAACTTTTGCGCAGGCTAATTCTGTTTATGAAAGTCTATTTTCAAATGAATGCACAGCGAAAAAGGCAGGCTCTGTAAAAAGTGGGGTTGCAAATAATTGTAATTCTGAATCTAGTTTCTCTTATGATTAAGAAGGTAAGAAATTTTTCTTCGCTCAAATAAAATGGCATTGATATTGATATACCTGCGACGGTTGTGATGTTTCTTATTTATAGGAAGTTAGTATTTATGGGAGTATTTTTTTACCTATTTAAAAGAGGTAGTAACACCATCATATTAATTGCAGTTCATTTTATTATTAGCCTCAGAACTTGAGTGCGTATTGCTTATTAACAAAGATCGATAGTAGTTTAAATTCTGCATGCAATTTTTTATTTAAATTATTCACTGAAATACACATACTTTTATATTTAAAAAGTTCTTAATCAGATTTCTTCGCCTGAGGCTCCAAGCGTGCTAAATTCTATGAAGATATTGCACTAATTATGCATTTCATGCTTGATTGATTTCTGAGTAGAAGCTTGTTTTGTATTGCTTCTGTTGTACGTGAGCCAGCAGGAGTATGAACTCATCCTCTAGTTTACTCACAAAGTCCTGGATGTTCTGGGAAGCTGTTGTGTTGTGGTGACCAATTGCTGTAATGTGACATACACGGCCTGGGGACTGGGTCGTCACACACAGTTTCCTGCTGGCTTAACTCGACCAACCCTCGGAAATTCTTCATGGCTAATTTCCGAGTTAATCTTAGACATGTAAACCTGAGGCTATGGAAATGATCTAACGGTGGACGCCTTTGGCTACGATATCGCATTAGAGGTCTTAGTTGTGTGATGTTCAGTGGGAATAGAGTTATCAATCCAGAAAAGACGGGTGATTTACTCTAGTATTCGCTCATTTGGTACTCAGTTCATACAAGTTCTTCAAGGAACTGAAGTCAATTTGAATTGAAAACGTTCAGAATAAAAAAGAACGTATTCAAAGAATACAGTATACTGAATTATTAACAAAAAATTCAAAAATTGTCTGAAATATTTTTGTTTACAAAGTTGTACCGATACTCACACCAAAAGTTACATGAAGAATTTTAATATTAATTTCATATATCTTTGATTGAATAGATTGCTCACTTCAAATGCATTACTCAACTGGAACTACAGAAGTGATTTCTTTCACAACAAGCAGCCACTAGCCGTGAAGTATCAGAGTTTCCAGGACGGAGGTAGAACTGAAATTCTTCACGATTACTTCTCAGAAATCCCATTGCATAATTGGCCTTATGAGCGGAACCTCCGATTGTCGGTACAGTCGACCGGGAAATTCCAGTGAATGCGTCCCTCGTTTATACATTAGTGAATATTTGTGCAATTCAAATCTTGCACTGCTAGAACCACTTATTTACAGTTTTTGTTAATAGCCATGAGTAATTGTAAGACAATTTAGACACATTTATGGCATTTATAGCATTTGCCCTACGCATGGAAACTTTTATTTCTGGGTGGTCCAATCTTGCTGTCCATGAAGTTTACGGTTCGTTACCGTGGGCAGTTACTCTTATTCGATTACGAGTATAAGATAGAAATAATCCTAATTGTAGATTAAAATTGAGGGAGGAACTTGTAGACCGGCATTCGCAGGAGCCGTGTATCAGCGTTTGCGATATTAACCTATGATATTTTAATAGCAAGTGTTTGGTGTTGATTAGCCAATTAAGCCCTATACCCTTCCATTCAAGAACTTCAAAAAGAGAACGTTTCTTATAGTTTAATATCATTACATGAAAAGAGAAATATACCAAGCTTCGTCCCTCCTAAGCCTGTATCACTGATACTGATGTCTGACTATAGAAGAGCATATCTAGAACAATGCTTATGCCAGTAGGTTACGATGTTAAAGACTTGGCAGGAGCAAATGAAATTACTTTTATAAAGTGACGCTGGGGTGCAACAAGGGGGAATGAAACAAGAACGGCGAGTGACTTGGTTTGCTTGAAAGCTCATTTTTATTACGGACTATAGGTGATGCTTATTCAAAAGCTATTATCATTTTTTGTCGCTCCCAATTTTGATTTTTTCCAAATTTAGTATCAAATAGAAATTTCATTCAGATCTGTTCTATACAGTTATCACAAAAAATGTTTTATTTTGAATGGCTATGACTTACTAACTATTTAATTACTAAATAATTCTCGTGGAAATTCCACGATTTAGATTTGAATAATTTGTAATCATTATAAAGGTAAATGCATATTAAAGATTTACGACGAATTATTGGGTTTTTAATTAATACTTTTCAATAATATATACAGAACTTTCATTCTGTATATTATATACCGGTAACATGGCCCAGATAGTACCCGTTGAAATCCGTTGATTTAAAAGTAACAAAATCAAGGATCTATGAAATACAGGGTGGCGCAGAAGTAACGCACCTTTTTAAAAAATTAATAATAAATAAAGTATTACCGCAATATACACTGGGTATCTGTAGACAGGATACGACATTTAAATAAACTTTAAGAGTTCCTCTATCGTTTGCAATTATCCCCATAGTTATACCTTTCATAGTTTATTTATTATTAATTTTTTAAAAGGGTTCCTTACTTGTGCGCCACCCTGTATATACATTTTTCAGTTTTACCCGTCGTACTATCAGAATTTAAATATTTTTCATGGATGTATACAGAACGTCTATTCTGCATCTCTTCTACCGATATCATGGCCGTGGAAGAAGAGAAAGCTAATAACGGAAAAATAAAGCATTTTATGGTGATCTGGCGCCTTTGGTATCCACAAAACAAAGCTTAAAATACATGCGTGCCCGTTCTGATTTCAGTTCAATAATTTTTCTTCAGTAGTACAAAGGAAGTACTGGGACGGACGCGCACAGATACATAGAGAGAGAGAGAGAGATGGAGATACATTGTCTATCATATGTGTAGACTAGTGTACCCGTGCCATCAAAAATGATGGCAAATACTCTTGGAAAGATATTATTTGCTGTCAGATATATTTGTCCTTCTCTTTCTTGTCTCATAGCGACTGCAAGACTAAGAACGTTCAAGTTAATCAATGGAGCTTCTGGCACTTTTGGATAAACTTTGAAGTCTCTATTGAATGGAGGTTCACCATCTGCATTGTGGAACACCATAGAAATTTCGTCAACCATTGGGAGGTTATATCTTCTATGATCTGTATTGCGATCTCTATTGAACGTAATGTTTACAGTTGATGGTTGCCTTCCTTCGTTAACAGCCTGTTGCGCCTCAATTAATTCGACCTCATGCAGTGTTTTGATAAACACTTAGAATACAGCATTTTTGAGCCGCAATAGACGTAGCTTTAGCCTTTCGTGTCATATCCTAGATACAGAAATTCAGCATTACTGAAAGCAACTGCGAGCTTGTGTATGTATATTGTAATATGCAATACCTCGCTAAACTCTGTATCCACGAGACGGACTCGAGTATAAAAGGCTTTGGATCTCTCTAATTTTTTTGAAAGTGACATTATAGTACACTTGTACAGCAAAAATGAGTATTAATTTACCAGTGAGCTGAAACCAAGACCACCAGGGCTAATTTTTTCCTATCTATTCCTAAGAGCGTGACACGAAACATATAAATAAATAAATAAATATACAAATACACGACGGTCATTCTTAGTATAAGATTATATAAATGTAGATATGAAGGACAGTGTATCTTTATCTCTCTGTGTGTGTCCATTACATTCCTTCCTATTTATTACGTAAGAAAAATTATTGAACTGAAATCAGAAGTGGTATACATGTATTACAGGCATTGTATTGTGGATACCAGAGGGGCCGGATTAATATAAAATACTCCATTTTTTCCAGTTGCTAGCCTTTTTTTCCTACACGACCATGTTGTCGGTAGATTTGATACAGAATTGAAGTTCTGTATACATTGATGAAAAGTGTTCAGGTGCTGATAGTATCACGGATAAAACTGAAAAATACATTTTATTTCATAGATCCTTAATTTTATCCCTTTCAATTTCCACAAGTTCCATCTATGCCATGTTATCGGTAGATAAGATACAGAATAGAAGTTTTGTATGTATTCATGAAAAATATTATTTTAAAACAATAATTCGTCGTAAATTTGTAATTCATTCGTCTTTATAATTTCATCCACAAGTGAAAATTTATGTGTTTTTAATGAATTTTTTCGTTTGATTTGCCAGTGGACTCGAGCTTTGCAAAGGAGTTTCCACATTGAAGGATGTGCTTTTGGTATCCATAATACAATGCTTAAAATACATGTATACCGTAACGAATTTTCTCCTATCTAAATCCTTATGAGCGTGACTGAGAGACGGACCAAGCGAGCAAGCAACAAACTGTGTATTATTATATTGGCAAAAGTCAAATGTAAACTGTGTAATTTACACGAACCATCTAGTTGTCAGTAGAAGGAAAAAACAATAGCCATCTGAAAGAGAAGATTGTAAAATTTTACCTTTGTCCAGCACATGTAGCGTATCATCCCACGTTCAGTTCCCTCTTGATAATTTGTCGGGTACTCTTTGTCATGGGCAGCTTTCGATAATTCAGCGTATATTGATTGTGCAAGGTATCCCACTATATAATCGGTAGACAGTTCCCGTGGAAATTCCACGATTTCGATTTGACTAATTTAAAATTATTCTAAAGATGCTTGCATTAAAGATTTACGACTAATTATTGGGTTTTAAATGAAGGCTTTTCATTAATATATACGGAACTTTCATTCTGTATCTCATCTACCGATAACATGGCACTGATAGTACCCATTGAAATTACTTGGTTTAAAAGTGATAAAATAATGGATCTATGGAACAAAATACATATTTTAGTTTTACCCGTGGTACTATCAGAATCTGAATATGTTTCATGAATATATACAAAGCTTCCATTCAGTACCGTATTTACCGATAACATGGCCATGTAAAAAAAGAAAGCTAATAACAGAAAAAATGGAGTATTTTATAGTGATCCGGTGCTTCTGGTATCCATAATACAATGCTTGTAATGCATGCATACCCGTTCTGATTTCATTTCAATAATTTTTCTTCAGTAATAGATAGGAAATATTGGGACGGACGCACACACACACAGATAGAGAGAAATGGAGATACATTGTCGATTATCTACGTAGATACACACAATTTGTTGCTTGTTTGTTTGCTTGCTTGCTTGGTCCGCCTCTCTCTCACGCTCTTAAGGATTTAGATGAGAGAAAATTCGTCCACTGAAAAACAAGGTGAGATGTCGTGAAATTTCATCCCTAAATTATGGTGGCAAATATAGTTTCTGGAATATACATATACTAGAAATTCAAAATATTGCATTAGAGGTTTTTATTTTGTCGTACATAAGCTATTTCCCATATTTTTCCAGTTGAATTTTTCCGTAGCAGTTGAAATTTCGCGCGGAGTAGAGGCCCCTGGTTGGGTCACTACAGGTAGTCACGATACGGAACCCAGTGATGGATCATTACAATTTTTTGTTCCCGTGCAAGATGGGGAAAACATTCGTTTAATTAAAAGGTAGCATAGATACAGACTTTTTCTACTTAATGACTGCATGTTTCTACTTCAAACTATGCTATCTACTTCAGCACCTTTACATCGACTGCCTCATCCAACGGACACACCGTGAGTCTTTATCAAAACAGTTTCGCTTTGGAAAGTAGCTCGGTACTATTTGATTTGATAATATCCCTGTTTTGACAGTGGTATAGGAATTACTGTATCTTTGGTTGAGTGTTCAATTCTGTCGTGCATAAGCTATTTCGGATATTTTTTGCCAGAAAGTGCCAAAAGCTCCGCTTGCCTTTCTGTCTTAGGAATTTGCTAGAAGTAGGCTTTTTTCATCAAGAAGTCATGAACTATCTGTGTCAGCCTAAAAAAATAAACAGTATAGAACTCTTCTTAACGGTAAGATGCTCCTGTACGGCCTTAATATTGTAGAACGGGGATATGCCGTATCATCTACAAATATGTTTTTGAATACAAATTGAATCTGAAAAATTCATTAGAACAGTGGAAGAAACATCAGAAGGAAGGAAACACAGACTAGCACGCGCGAGGAAAAGAAGACAAAGACCTCAGCAAAGTACCAGTGATACAGCCAATGTTCGAGCCATGGATGCTAAGCTCAAGAGGAGAGCTCTCAAAAAACTTACCAAGAACGCGAAGCAAGGATGGACCGTGATCGTGAAAAAAGCGTCTAAACAGGTAAACTTCGTTGAAAGAAAGCAGCGAAGAGAGAAAAAGATGGATAGAGCAAGAAAAGCTGAAGTATGCACAGCGATGTCACAGGAAGAAATAGTAGAAAGGAGAACATTAGATAGGGAAAGATTGGTGGAACGGACAGCCACCATGTCGCAAGAAAACTTGCACGAAAGGACAAGAATTTAAATTGTAGGAATTGTTGTTCATTGGCGAGCACCACTGAAGTATTATCACGAAATCCCTGCCGTCATTTTGACGGCTGGGTACACTAGTGATAAAATATGGATCGATTATTACAGTGAAACGAGCCATACAATTTCTCACGTAAGTTAGGAAATAATCCGAAAACTTTTCATAAATGGAAACAATGTGGATCCGCCCATGACATGAATAAAGGTCATTCCGGTCACAGAAATATTGAAAGAACCCTTTAAAATATTAATTTTGAGAACTGATTGAAAATGATGCTTCAAATGGGATAAGAAAAATTGTTGCAACGACAAATTTAAAAAGAGAATCGGTATGGAAAATTCTTGAAAAAATAAATTGTTACTTCCATGAAAAACAGTGCATTCAAAAGAAGAAAATCCTGAGAAGAAAATGCAAAAATTATGAGTTTATGCGACAATTCATGAACTGTGTTCGGTGAATCAGCTAAATGCTGAAAAATGATTTTCAGTGATGAACACCACATCTAACTTGAAGGCATAATTAAGAAGTAAAATTTTCGAAAATAGTCACATGAGAAACCAATTGACCAGAGCGATAAGTCGTTACACTTTCAAAAGACTACTGATTTTTGTTCTGATTTTTCATGTCCTGGTAGATTCCCCGTCCCCGTTTCAGAATTTTTTCTTACGATTCCTTGTTAGAGAAAGAGTTTGTCGAGCCGAACCTTCTGTCACAGCAGAACTAAATGACGATGTACGACAAATTATTGCCTCTATAGGTACTACCTTAACACGTTGACCGCATGTTGGTATAAAGAGTATGTGTGTCATTAGGTATATTATTTGAATCGCAATTTGGACAATCGTGAGCAACGTGTTAAGTGCTGTTATTGCAAATTTCTTTCCATGTATGTATTCACTAAGAAAGTGAACATTATGAATGTAAAATGCAATTAAGTGAAACTTTAGAACCTTCTTTTTCAGATGGTTTTGTTTCATCCTTCTGCTTATAATAGTTGAGTTATGGCCATTCAAATATCGAAATATTTTTTTGTGGTCACCCTGTATGAGATTTGTAAAAACATGCAGCTGAGAATGAAAGAAAGACCTCTTTCCTTATGAGTAATGCTTTACCTAAAATAACTGTTTACGTTCATAACAATATGTGTAGTCGAGATGTCTTGTATGCGTCATCCTGCAAAGGCCAGCTCTGTTTATCCACGTACGAAAACAGACTTGCTAAACTGTTCTCGCTGCTCGTTGCTAGTATTGTCAATGCAGATATTGAGAGCAAGCAGTGCCACTTAGTACATGGTTTTAGTATTATTATCAGGTGTGGCGAATTTAAAACCCCTGTGATAGAAATATTTGAAACATTTCCGAGTAACTGTCCCCACATAAAATAAAATAGCTTGTGTGTATGTATGTATGTATGTATGTATGTGTATGTATGTGTATGTATGTGTGTATGTGTATGTATGTGTGTGTATGTGTATGTGTGTATGTATGTGTATGTATGTGTATGTATGTGTATGTATGTGTATGTATATGTATGTATGTATGTATGTGATTTAAGCTTGTCAATTCATCCAGATGTTTGAAGCAGCCATTTAAGGAAAAGTTATGAATTTACCACCAAGTATATGAATAACTTGTTGGTTACTTATTGGGAAATAAAAAATTTCGTTTTGAAAATCTGTATATCCTAACACTGATTTAGCTATTTCTCCTCTTCTTCAACTAAAAATTATTAGTTATAATTTTTAGTCAATTTACTTTTCCGTTCAGAAAAACTATATTCAGTCTGGTGTTCATTTTTGAGATAGTTTAGGAAAAAAATAATTGTCACGTCCTGGTATGAACTGCTTTTCTTCCTCACAAATTTCAACAAGACGCGGTTGTCTTGGTAATTCATATTACGCAGTATATGAAAGAGCACCCAAAATTGTATCAATAAAATTCTATTCCGTTTCACATTATTTTCATATGATGGCGCAATGCCAAGCATTTTACCAACTGTATAATTCTTTCATCTATTCGAGGATACACAAATTTACTGGACTTTGAACAGGTACTGGCCTGGCTTTCTCCTATTAGTAGTCTTTGGAGGCTCACCCTCATAATTGCTGCTTCTGGTCGTCTGGCTCTCTCACCACGGAAAGGATTTTGAGACTCATTTCCAGATGAAGTATAATAAAAACTTCGAGTTCTTTAATAGCCTGCAGTCAAGACTTGTTACTCTTTAGGGTTCTCCTGTTGTTTTGTTGAGGACATAAATTATGCAGCTCACGGATCGAGTTTTCTTCTAGATTTCAAAGCCAGTTTACCGTTTTCTATATTTAGAATAACTATCATGCAGTGTCTTCAATATTTCTCTTGAGATTTTGTAGCCCATTTACCGTTTTTAATGTTTGAAATGAGAAGCATTTCTCTGAACTAGTCGTATCTTGCAGTATATTCAAATTTTTTCTTTAGATGTCGTAACCCATTTATTGTTTTATACATATAAAAAATTCCCAACTATCGTGTGGCATATTCAGTTTTTTCCTTTAGGTATCGTAGCGCTTTCGCTGTTTTCTATGCTTGGTACGATAGCAGCTCTCATCTAGATTCTAGACTATCGAGTAGCATATTTCAAGATGCAAAAAAGGTTGCTGGGTGGAGGCACTCATTACCTTCATAAGAAAGCAGGGGAAGAGCGTAGTTATGTGGTTCATTAACAAGTAGTACGGGAGTGGTCGCAAACTCTGTAATGTGCTTGGACCAAATGACGGGAAGTGACGGGCACAGATGACTTCTCTCACGACGATCCTTCTCAGCGTGAGCGACCTGAGCCTCGTCTGCCAAAATGAATTTTTGGCCCCAGGGATTTTTTAAGATTAATTTAGAGGAAGACCTAATGGAACAGCTTACGAGTGGTTGGACAATAGGAGTGTTGCTTCAGAGCTTATCAGTTGCTGATTGCTTATCTCTTTTTTTTAATATTTAGGGAGACTAGTTTCAAAATAATTTTGGTATGGATAGAATAATTGTGATCAATTTTCTTCGTCGTACAGGTTGTATTGGTGAAATGTAGGCACTTCTGACAAGTGTTTTTTCTCGTTTTAAACCGAAATTATTGTTCATTTTCCTTTCATTCAAAGAACTACAAGTTACTATGAGGATGAAGTTTTAGCTTCAAGTCAATTTGTGTTTATTGGATTGCTAATTTTTGACGAGTGCTTTGGTTTGACACTGGATTTGCCAGTACTACATAGTCTTCAATTGTTGCATATTTTATTGACTGAGAGCCTCTGCAAGTGTTTGTTGTTTCAGATTTACGTGGCATGAATGTGTAGCTCCGTTACATTTGAAGCGATTTTTGCATGGCGTATCTTCAAACTAAAAAATTCGTTTAAATTTTGATTGACGCTTTATCAATATTTTTCTTTACCTGCAATTTCTTCTGAAATAGAATAAATTTCTTTTGCATTCGTAATCAGCGATCGAGGTTTCCGAGTGACATTTAATGAAACAGTTGCCCCCAAGAATTACTAATCATTTGTATGAAACAGAAATTTTCCCTGCACTATCAGTGGTGAAGAAAAATGTCTTCAAAGAGTTTTTTCTTTTTTACTAGCAGCGCGTAGTCATTTTAAAAAAGTTTCTCCATCATTGTTTTTATCACATGAAATTTTTCTAATACTCACCGAGGAAGTTATCATCCACATGGCTTCCTATTTTGCTGACAATTTTACATGATATCAATCCAATAATAAAACCATTAGAGCCACGTCGTATCCAGCCTCGTTAATAGCAATAATTTTCTTAGCGGTTCCTCGCTCATGGCGTTGCTGGTGTACGCGTAGAGTTCTGTGCGCACAGTTTAACAGTTTACAATAAAATTTATATAGGAATAAATGTGCTCCATTTTTGGACTTCTAAACACGAAACTAAGCTGTAAAAGCTACTTCATATGTACCATTTGGTTACTAGAAAAGACCTGAAATTCTTATCACTGTTGCACCGTGGAACCATCACATCACCACGACGCCCAGCTTGCATCGCGGTGGCTGCTCTCAAGAATATTATGGAGAAGAGGAAGTGAGGCGCATCATTGAGGCGTAAGGAGAGGGACTAGGGGTGGGACCGTGACATTTCTCACGCAGTGTGTGGGAGATGAAGTCTTGGGATGCTGGGAGGATGCTCCTAGTCTTGCAGGTGCCGCAGATGATCTAATAACCTCCCCATTATCTTGAGACTTGGCGTTGTTCTTCCTGTTGTACTTGAAGGTTAGATGGGCCTCGCTGTTGTCTTCGCAGTTTGTAGTTGATTTTAATCATTTCCTGTAGGGTGAAATAATTTCTTACTACTCTTTTTATACCATTAAGTTAGGACGATACGGAACAATTATGACAGTCAAGTATCTAACATATTTAGTTGTCTAAAGAATATTTATTTTCATCTCATCATAAGAGATGTTTTCGCACTAGCCAACTGAATTCTTCTAAATTTCTATGCAAACTGTGAATTTTACAAATAATGTTTCATCATAATTAGAGCTTCATTTTTTCTTATTTAGCTATGGCGAGCTTATTCAGTAGGTGATAGTTGAACGAGGAGAGAGATATCCGTGGAGTTATACAAATGTGCTCAAATTTCAGTCAACCAAAACCAAACATGACAGTGGAAGTTTTTTTAAATTTAACACTTTTTACAAGAAATTACATGCTCATTTTACGCAGTATTTAATTTCTTCGTCTAGTATTCTGAATGCTTTGAGCTACTATGTTTTGCACTTCTTACACGAAAAAAATGTCACCAATAACTTCCATATTTACCTCCTGTGTAGTAAGTAATCTATCAAAACCTTTGAATTATGTAAACCGATTCTTTGTTTCTAGCTGTTGGACTCTCTAGTACAGAAAATACAGCATAACTTGCAGGCTTTTTTTAGTTTCCAACTTCATGGCACAAGCAAGTAGTGACTGGGCGTGTTGGACACTCCATCTCCATTCAGTCACATGCACTTAAAAATCAACTAGAAATTAATTTGGCTTGAGTAATTGGTGATACACTATGAATTAGTTCCATGCCTTCTGGAAACTTGGCTCCAATAATTGATGATACTCAATCACGAACTAGAATCGTGGCCTCTGAAAAGCGATGAGCAGCAAGCCAGTTTTCATGACGCAGAATTTCTGTAAAAAACTTCCAACATTTTTATGTGTGGATATTCTGCCTTGTATTATAATATTTTATATTCACCGTTGGGGTGAAGGATGTGCTTATCAATAAGTTGAGGGCCAGGACATCAAAGGAAGTTAGAGATTTGCTCATAAAATGACTGATCCATAAAAGAGTAACTGAGTGAGTTCATTCTTGCGTTAAAATTGATCCTTCCTGTTCTGCCGAGCGGCACTTTATTCTACAACATTATATCTCGCAGCAGTTTGTTGTGCCCTGGTGGGATGGGAACCCCTCCTCCAATATATGCACATACACTCAATGTCATTCTATTTTACCTAAGTAAAAGCATTCGTAAACAATCTGCCGACGTGTGTGTGAGCTCATGCGTCACCTGTTGTGCTGAACTTCAGTTCTTTGTGCTCTACCGACATGTTTTGAAAAATAAGCTACACAATTGCTTTATTTCTTGAGCTGCGAAGCATACACTCAGTATTTCCTTTATTTTTAGTATTTCTTTGACAGACGTGTCTAAAAATATGTGCTGTGAGTTTTCCAGCCTGTTTTGGCATTACTAAGGGCATAGTAGAAATTTCAGGTATTACGGAGGGCTTTGGTTTAACTAACGTGGTGCAATTCTAATTTTGTTTTTTTAACTTTAGAATTTGTTGAGTATTTTGTTTCTTCAATATTAAGCTGGAAATGTTGATAAATTTTATTGAGGATTTCCTATTTCGTATTAGAATAAGTATTCATGCTTCAATTACGTATTTAAAAATACCACGTTGATTTTGAGCAACATTGGGGGAGCCGAGTCATAAAATTTTATATATGAAAGATTGAATGAAGTTTTTTTGTCTAAATATACTTAATTAATAAATATTAATTCCATGAGCTACTGCCAACTTCTACTGTTAAGTAACACGTAAATAGTTTTTATGAGGAAAAAATTTCACTGATTGCGCTATATCATTAGTCCTTTTCAAAAGAGAACACTTCATAATTATTTTAATTCACTTGAAATGCCTACAAGCACAGAAGGACTAGCCTCCTAAGAATATTGATATTCAGCAAACCATATAACATTTTCTGAAGAAAATATAGCGAATTATTAACTAGTAAAAATTATCCAGCAAAATGCATCCAGCCAACGAGCCTAGAACCAGTGAAACCGCTAAGAAAGAAGAACTCCAGCCTTCAACCTGTTTGAAATGAAATACGTTTTCAATTTTGCGCTGTCGCCTCTTGTGTAGTCAATAATTAGTGTTAGATGAAACGAAGCTAGTAGAAAGAACGAGTAGCACATATTTGGCAGCATTTTTCAAGAGTTTTTTAGGTGAGTGTAGCACAAATTAACAAGTTCCTCGCTCGGTGTAATTTTAAGCAACGTTCAGTGGTGATATTCCTGCCCGGCTGTTGCTACCTCCCGCCTCCTTCGAAGGTCTGCCTGGGCTCACGATTCTTTCCCTACCTTGTGTGCCCACAATGCCGCTCCTCTTTCCATCTTGTGGCTTCTGAACCGACAATCAGCTCCAATTGTTGCTGCCCTCGGGGACTTTTGTGTCTCCGTGTAGCAAAATTTTCATCATGGTGCGGAGGAGATCTTACGAATGTTGTGGTGTGGTCTTCGACGTAGCACTGTAACTGTTCAAACTTTGGTACAAAATTATTGGTTAAGATGTATTACTGAGATGATGAATTGAAGATACACTGTACCTGTAATACTTGTTCTTATATTGTTCTTGTAATCCAACAGGACCAGTACTGACGTATGTATTAGTCGAGTCATAAATTATCACGACAGATCACTCGGCGCATTTTTAAATAAAAAACTACCTTCTATTTGATGTGAATTTACAATTATTTCAGGGATGATTATCTTTCATTAAAAATTAAATACGGCTATTTTGGTTTAAATTGTAGAACTGCGATATTTACGACAAATTTTGACAGGAATGCTGTACATTGGCCGTATGGTTCTGATATTTTTGGTCTTGCAAGATATTTGACTGTAAAACACACTACAAAAACATTGCGTCCTTTCAATCAGCTCGTGATTTTTTATTTTTTTAATGAAGTTTCGCATTCACACTAATTTGTGCTTCCTGTGTTCGTCCACAATGCAAAGTTTGAGTACATATTATGTGTTCAAGCAGACTTATAACGTTCAGTTCTTTGTCATCCCAGTTCCAGAAAATTGCTAGTTACCTGGAATATATGAATACTCGATGCATTTTGATCACGATACAATGTTGTATCGTTACCTTATTGTGACTTCTATAACTTCGGCCATTACTGATTGTAGCTATTACGTTATACATTCGCCAGGCAGAGAAAATTTTCCCTTTATCCTAACTCTTGATCGTGCCAGTTTTTTTATCTAACTCTTGGAGTAGTATCTTTCACATTTAAATTTTGAATAAGAGGCTATGAAAAGAGTGCCCCATCACTTTCGTGTGTGGATGAAAGCAATAGAGCTGCATTATCCTGTGCTGTATACTGCGAAGGGAACATGACAAGTCCGTCCTCCCAAGAAAGGGTGGAGGCTGGAGAGCCACAATGGAGCCACGCTTCTCGTTCTTCATGTATTTAGATTAAAGGAAATCTTCACCGCCTCATCAGCCAGTGCAGCAATCTTAGATTTCAGTTTTATAGCATCGTGTAAATTGCTGTAGATATCATTTTATGATTTTTAAAATTTTGTTGCATTCAGAATGTAGATTAACTATGTAATTATAGTTTCCATCATTCAGCTTTGTGTTGGTACTAGCTTTGTTTCAATTGACGAGAAGTAAAAAGGCTGATCATAGTTAGTGTTCAATTTTTTTCAAGTTTTGCGACTGTTTGCGGAGCCTATTGTTCTCAATATATTTATGCGTTTTTAAACTTTTTCTCTGAAATTCAGAGAAAAATCTCATTATGCGAGAAGAGTGGCGCAAATTTTCTTGCCATCGCCGTTCCTTGAGCATTTTTTGTGACAAAAGTGAGGGGCTGAAAGGGAATTTTTTCTCGGGAGGCAAGGTGCAGATATCGTGAGAAAATCCTCGAAGAAAGCAATGCATTGTAAATGAACAAAACCGGAGCCATCGGCCAGAAGGCTAAAGAAACCGGGCTCGAGAAAAGGAAGGAATGTGCAAGAATGGGCCGGATTTAAGAGGCGTAAGTGAGCCAGTAATACCTGTGGAGGTGTGCTTCAATGGCTCCTTGATGGTAATATAGGAGCCCGCATTCCTGCCACCGAACTCAGCCTCCACTGCACCGCTCAGGCAACATTTAGCGCCTGCCTCCATATTAACTACAGATTTTAATCAACTTTGTCTAGGTGCTGGAGGACATCGCTAAGCACGAGACTTGGCTTGTCTCGTCAGTATTGTCGACTCGAATGCAGTATACACGTATGTGTCCTGTCCGTGTGTCACATTACACATTTCAGTGTTCAAACTACATTTTTAGATAAATAGATGCCACATTACATACTTCAGAGTTTGAACTATGTTTTTAGATAAATAAATGTCACATTACGCAATTCAAAGTTTTACCTATATTTTCAGAGAAATAGGTGCCACATTACGTATTTTGGCGTTCAAACTATATTATTAGATAAATACATATGGCTGTCACATCGCGTATTTCAGATTCAGAATTATAATTTTGTCACTGCAGTTCAACCTTCATATTTATTTATATTAAAAATTTATAATCCTTATTCAACGAAGTTTTCTACGTTAATCTAGATAATTTTTACAACACTGCGGTGAGCTTCAATTCAATTTCAATGTTTGTCCTTTTAACCTTGAAACATCATTCTTCAGATAATTTTTCGAGACTCTAACGACTGCTTCAAAAGTTCAACTTGAGCATTCACAAAGTTTAATTTTAAGTACTCTTTTAAAACAGAATAAAAAGAAATGCGTGAGTGCGTTACATGTGACTTTGAGTCGTTTGGCCATCTAGTTTAATGAACACGTGCGTAAATACAATGTTGCGTAAATTAATCTTTCTCCTGTGAATGATGCATCATAGAACTGAACAGTTCAAATTCAAGAAAATTGAAGATAAAAATTACGATAGCATGATTTGTGTCATCATGTACGTACGAGTTGTATGCTTACGTACATGTATATATATATATATATATATATATATATATATATATATATATATATATATACACTCGTTTATACATATGGGTATATCTTTATTGCTCAGTGAATTTATTTCTGCCAAACATTCTCGAGAATTTTTAATGTATGCTCACTATCGACCGAATTCATTGGTCTAAAACCGGCAAAAATTAACCTTTTAGTAAAATGTTATTGCCCTATGTTTTAATAATTAAAATGAGTTTACTACAATTTCTTCACTTCAAATTTTTCATGAAGAAAAAAATAGTGTTTGCAACAACAATTTCTTCAGTTGTTATACTCATTACACAATTGACCAGCTGCATTTGAGGACTCTTTTCTGAATTAATTCTTATTGGAACTCGTAGAACTGTGAATCAGCTGTCACTCTACGCAGGGGAGGGGAGGTCTCTATGCTACAAAATTAACCGTATTTTCTTCATCGATCTAGGTAGGGCCAGCTCAAAATTAAGTGATGAGTCCTGAAAGAAGTACAGGCACATGTATCTTGTTAATCAAGATCACATCAATTTCTTTTGACAACATAGTTGGCAAATTTTTTCAGCCATTGTAATTCTATCTTTAATTAAACTTATTTTATTTCTGCAGCGTAAAGTAGACTATGCGTGTTTCCACAATCATACAATTGATTATAAATTAATATCTACAGGATGGGTATGAATACTGTTACGAAACAAAAAGGAAATTATTTTAAAAAGACGTTCATTTCACGGTCTAACTTTCAGAAATAGTAAGTAATTTACTAACCTACGACTACAAATTAAAATTATTGAAATTGCTTCCTTTTTTTCTGTCACTACTTTGCGAAGTCTTTTGAGAAAGTCTTTAATGGCTGGGCAAACTACTTTTAAGGGTATTTTCGCCTACCGTTTATTCAACTTTGACTTTAGAACTTTGATACTTTGACAAGGAGTAGAGCAAGCTTCACTCTTTAGAATGGACCATAACGAATAATCAAGTGCAAGGTTTCTCCCTAATTTGAATTAATATTTTGGATGGACTCAGTCTCCTTTTCATGCTCTTCTACAGGGTCAGGCAAAATGATCTGACACATTTAACCTACAAATTTAACCTACAAATGTGTCAGATCATTTTGCCTGACCCTGTATAATGAAATTTTGCATCAATTCTACAGACTTTGTCAATAGTTAATGGCTAATTGCTTTGTAAGAAATGAAATATAACATGAATAATTAATTATGGAAAATTACGTTTGGTGATATTTGTAAAATAATAATGATAAACATTGATTTGAAAACATGTTATAGGAATTATGCCCCACCCTGTAGTTGTGGTGGGCTTGAAACTAAAATCTAATTATGCTATTTTTCATGTACAATTTCAAGACCACAAGTTTTCTAGCGGAAATCGAGTTGGAAGTGGGTTGTATTGAACTAATATTGTTATTTGTTTTATAACCCTGCATTTTTTCACCATTCATTAGTGCCAAGGCGTGATTGATGAATGAATGAAATACGCCCTATAAACTAAATAATAGTAAGGAGCGTTGGAACCCTACCAATAAACATCTAAGCTTTGTCCAGAGCCAAAAAAAGTTCACCATTGTCACACTGGCCCACTGTTGTTTATTGAATTAAATTGAAAGAAACTCTAGCTATTGACAGAAAATGGCATCTTCAAAGAGTAATCCAAGTGTGTATTAACATTATGAAGCTCACTTCATAATGTGTTCACCCATTTTTTAATTTTATTCACGTGTTTTGGTTTTCCAAAGTACTGGATGTCATTTGAATTATCGATATTAAGAATCTCAAAGATATGTTAAATCTGAACGATTTCGTTCTTAGAGTATTTTGCAGTAGTTGCCTTGTCTTTCTTTAGCGATAGATCTTTCAAGGAAGTCTTAAGGAATGCTTCCCTGAAATCAGTTCAGAGCTGCCATTTTCGCATTCCAGTTAGCGTGCATTTGGCGACTGGGATGACAATGGCTTGCTTCTTCCTTTCTTCTTCCTTTTGAACTTGATTTTATTATCCAGTGCGTGCACACAGAGTCCTGAAATGCGACCAAACAAGGAAGAGAATGCGAAGTGCGTCAGGTACACCAAATTCTGGAAGCAGAAGCCGTTAAGAGGCTCTCATTGTTTGTGCCTGCTGCCGCCTGTCCTTTTGGCCGCGACAGATTGGGGTCCACGACTAAAATGCTTTCCAAAAATTGCGGAGGTTCTCGAGTGCTTGGCTGCGTGCATTCCACGTGCAGGCAATGCACTGATTGGAACTGGGTAAGATTTCCTGCAAAAAGCTGAGGGCTTGACAACCTTGTAACTCCTCTGAATTTGAAGCTCTGCTCAAAAATCGTGATTTTCAACCTCAATTGTTGTCATTTTTATCTCAGGGCTTCTGCTTTCAAAAACACCAGGTGCTCGACTTCCATACCTTGGATGATTTATTTAATAGGTATACGCATTACTGCCTCCACTGGGGGCTATGACATCTTCTGCTTCATTCATGCGTCAAACAATGGATTTTCATATTAAACTCAAATTAAACGTGTGAATAGACGAACAAAGTTACATAATCCATACAATTTACTCTGTAAATGACATAAAGAATTCCCAATTTTAATTTTTCCTGGGAAATACAGATTTCTGAGAAGCAGAGAAATTTTTGATCATAAAACATGCAAGAAATAAATTACATCATTTGTTTCTGTCTTGTAATGAATATTCCGTTGAGACATAAAGACAGTAAATTTCCACAAAAGGCCGAAGAATTGAGTAATAATTTAAATGATAATTCAAGATTTGAATAGTGTGGTACTCTAATTAGATTTTCGTTCGTAAATAACTATCAACGTCTGTGACGTTGAGTAAAAAATTGTACCCAATACCTATTTATTATTTCAAAAAGTATTTTCAACTTCTTTAAAAGGTATCTGAATTTCTTTTTATTTTCCTGATCGTTGTTTGTTTCCGTAATAGCACGAGTACAATATTAATTTCTGCTGGCCACCCTGCGGTCATGTTCCAATCACGTCAATTTTTTTTCATCATTTTTAGGCTTTCAGGGATCTCCCCTGCGTTTGTCCCTCCACAAAATTTTGCCCAACAATTTGCTGAAAATCTTTTATAGAAAAATTAGGCTCACGGAAAGCTTTTTAGTCGTTAGCGTGGTATGCAGTTCACGAGTCGACCGAAACAGGACCGACCATTGCGATCAGGACCCATCCTTGAGATGAGGTTTTTGCACGCGCTCATTCCACACAGAAATGACGTCGTGCCTCTGCTTGCATTGTCGACTCTCCGCACTGAAACTGCTCCTGTGTGTGGAAATAATTTTTTGCTCCTGAAAGACCATGATTGAATTTCGATGTGATTTTGTTCACATTATAAAAATGTTACTCAATTATTTTCCTCCGTTTGCGCTGAATGGATCAAACCACGACGTATAATTATTATATTTTGGGATTCTCCCACTGGGCTTCTGTAAACTCAAAAGTTTAACTTATTCCTGAAAAAAAGTAGGTGTTTATCAAGTTAAAATGTTTTATTTTCTATAAAATGATAACAAAAAGTTTCCTTATCACTTTTTAATTGTCATTGGCAATAGCATTGCTGCGCTTGACATTGATACCCATTCAAAAATATCGACTGGAAGTTTTCGAAGGGCACATGCCGCCAACGGTTACTTCCATCTCAAAAAAGAAGGCTTTTTTCTTCACCTGTATGGAATTCTTTAGTGCTGAATAATTGCAGTTTTTTTCCTCTCTTCTATCTTCAGAAGCGCCGCGCCGCTCTCAAGATTCCCAGTCTGGAATGTTGTGCCTACCTGTGTATCTTGGTTACGCATTTTATCCGCAACCTTCCCGTGGTGCTCTTGAGATTTCTGGAGAATAAAAGTGTTCCCTAATAAAGGAAGTGTTGCACCTCACTGGACAATGCTGGTATAAACAGGACATTAGACGCCCTAATCGAAACATAGTAGTTCTTACCACTTAGACTTTTTCCGATCATTTGTTAGACGTTCTTGAGATCAAACGGCCCAGCCATGGTTTACTTTCTTTCATTGTTCTCTAAAATGAGGATCTTTAGGAACAATTTGCCTGCCTGTGATTTCAAGCTGGCTGCTAACGAGACACATTGTGTTCAGTTCTACGAGTTTGAAATTAACGAATTCTCGTGGACCTCATACACACTCGTTACTCAACCGCAGTAATTGTACTCAAAATATACACCGAGTATTTATCGATCTAATACTAAGAATGACCGTCGTGTGTTTATATATTTATTCATATATTTATTTATATCTTTTTTTATTTATATGTTTCGTGTTACTTTAAAAAAACATTAGAGATCCAGAGCCTTATAAACTTGAGTCCGTATCTTGGTTACCGAGTTCGGCGGGGTATTGCTCTATGATTTGGGTACATTGTACCCGAATATGACACGAATTGCAAAGTCAATTGCAGCAGAAGAAAACTAAGTGTCTTAGTTTTCCCTAGGAATGTTGTCATTAAAGAAATACTCAATTAAAACGTTTGTCCTTTGTAAATATATATAAACCTAAATATATTGCATTGCGTTCTTATTTGTAATTTTATTTAATATCTTTCCAACAGTATTTGCCATCATTTTTGATGGCACGGGTATTATCACAAAATCTCTGCCGTCATTTTTGACGGCCGGGTACATTAGTTATAGTATATCTTCCTATATTTCATTCAATAAATATCAACGGTGACTGAAGATATTACTTTTGATTATTAGTGCATTAAGCGGACACTTGAAACTTGAGGAATCAAAATTAAATTCCTCCTAGTTTCAATTTCATTGTTGTCGGATGTAACGTGAGTCCGTAGTCGGAGATGAATATTTAAAATTAATTTGAAGCTTGAAATGATGTATTCTTTGGTAAAACATTATGTACTAATGCCAGGTGTAATAATTACTGACAAGTGAATGCGCTTCGTATAACGCTTTTTGGTGCGCTGATACATACGTTAAGTAAATAATTATTCGTGCTTCCGAATGTTCCAGATACTGAACAATTTTACAGCAAATAGAGTTATGCGAAAGCAATACTCTTCCGACGTATTTTTTTCACGAACTGTTGGATTTTGATTTAATTTCAGTTTACGAAATCAAATCTCTTATATTCTCTGTATAACCAAATGTGAAAACAATAACATTGATAGTGATGTCTTCCTTTTCCAATACACTGTATTTGCTATAGATTCATTAATATCTTTCATTTTTCAACTGGAAACAAGAAGCTTCTAACTACGAAAAATGTGAAAGCTTATGTACGGGTTGCAGCAATATAACTACATTTTTTGTCTTTCAAAAAGCTTTGAAATAAAGAAAGTTACGTTGCTGCGCCCTGTTTAATGGAAAATTGAAATCGCTAAAGTGATGTTCATCGCTAGATGGTTTAATTAATATTCAAGTTTACTCCTACCATATATTAAAATTTATGCTCAATAAAGTACCATTGTGCAGCATATCAGAGACACAGTAAAATTCTCACCACTTTGACTGAGAGGTTGTGAACTTGAGTATATTTTTGTTTCTTCCCGGCCCACTCCGTCAGGGAGCTGCCAAATAATATCGGTAGGCACAACTTGGGGACTGCGCAGTCCTCGATTCACAGAAAGGACTCCTGAACTCTTCTTGGATCTTTGCCAATACTGTCTGTGGTCATCCGTGTCCCTTGCGAAATTTTCGCTTCCCAAATATAAGCTTGAAATAATCTGCGATGTCAGTTGCGTTAGTGTGTTTTTGTGGCCGTTGGAAAATAGTTGTAGAAACGGAAAATTATTTTAGGATAGCTTTCGTTCATTATAGAGCAAAAAAGTACCATACTTTTCATATAGCTCATACACGTAAAAATGTGCGCTGTTCAAGCATTTGTGTACGATAAGTAAATGAAATGTAAATTGTACCTTAATTAAGGGCAGTATCAAACCTTCGATTTATTGTTTAGAATACAATCCAGTTAGGAACGTAACAAAAAATTGTCTTAGAATCGCACGTTAACACTTTTTTTAAGCTCATTTGTGCCCTAATTTACCTAGCCAACTAGGTAAATATAAGATAAAGAATTTGCCTATAGCACTTGCTTGCAAACTTTACATTGTATTTACCAACACTTGAATGAAGTTGAGAGCTGTATAGGAAACATTAAATATAATTTAATTCACTTTATTATTTTTCTGATAAATAACTTCAAAAGTCTGGATTAATTGAGCATCCACTGCTATTCAATACGTTGTACATGTTGTTTATGAAGACGAGTGGAACTTGTTTAATTAACATTTACAGCATAAGGGGTAAAATAAGGCATGTAGCCTTGCCACCAATTTGGGATCATCAGGTTTGCTGAACAGTGCACGAGGACAAATTATTTAGCTCAGATTGTTGGAAATAGTCACACGTATCTGTTCTAAACAAGTTGACGGCAGGCTGTGGTAACAGCTCCATAATTCGAAAGGTAGTTTTTCTATGGTTTACAGCGTAGGCTTTCTCTATTTTATAGAGTCGTCTATAGTTTACAGGGTATTCTCCCTATAGTTTACAGGGTAGTCTTCCTATAATTTATAAATTAGTCTTTCTATAGTTTACAGGGTAGTGTTTTTATAGTTTACAGGATAGTAGTTCTATAGTTTACAGGAATTTGTGTTCCCACGACATCAGGTGTTTCTCAGCTCTCTCGCCCTGCGCATCTTCTAATACTCGTACTCTGACCTGTCCTTAAGCTTGCCAGCATGACGACGCCCTGACACAAATCTGAGTTCTGGTGTCACTAATTAAGGCTTTTCAATTTCCTAGAACCTGGAAAGCTTATTACGTCGTATTTTGAGAACTATTAATTTTAATGTTTTTAGTACTTTACGAGAGCTTCCAAAAGTTCCGATTTGGTTTATACAAATTGAGGGAGAAAACCTGAAGAACAGAGCAAAATGTAACGAGAAAACTTGAATATGATTAAATTGAGAAATGTGTGTAGTGCGTTTTTGAAGGTAGTACTTAAGCAAATTGTTTTGGTTGAATCGTTTTACAGAGCTAACTGAAATGTCTGATAAAAGTGTGGAACGAATGTCTCCGTGAACTATCGATCTACTTTTGTACTCGTATTAACATCTACTTTGGTGCTCACATCGGACGTAAAAGCAGTTTTGGGTGGATATTGTGGCTGAAATGCGTCCGAATACTCGGACCTCGAAGTGTAAGCGAGCCAGAGTGACCGGGTCTTACTTAAGAACCTTGGTTGACTCCGAATGTACATGAGTATTCTTTTTTGAAGAATTTGAGTGAGCTTAATTTCTTGTTTTGAATGTGCGTAAAACTCCTCGATATTTTAGTTTGATATATTTGTGATGAATACAGTGAAATGTATCTCAAAACTATTATACTTCAATGCTCGATCCTGCACACCTTCTCAACGTGAAATCAGTGAAAAAAAATCAAACTACTCTTTTACAGAAGCTTTATTGACAATATGAAAAATCTATTGTACTTAAAAATATAAAAAAACGTATTGCACTGTACGTACAGTGACCTTCCCTCTAAAGCAATTCGAATTGTGTGTCGTGAGGATCTGCATCACGAGAGTTCAACATGCTGAGCGCTTTAGATAATAGTTGCCGAGTAGTCCCGTTGTAGTCATGGAACTGGGCGCAGTGTTGGTGCTTCTCAATATTCTAGTGTTAGATAACTTTGTTTGTATGATTCCGCCTATCAAGATATGTGTTAGTGATAAAATAGTTTATTACTTTTCAGCTCATTTTTCGTGCATCTCGCTAAGTTCTTGCATAAAAACCAGCACTTAACGACATACAAAGGACTAACTCGCTGAGAATAATCATGCGGTGTTTTTGCTGTGTAATCATACTTTTTAAGCTTTTTGTTTATTTCTTCCCTCCTCATACAATTTAGTTTCAAATTATTAAGAATGTGTTCATTCGTAAACTGTTTGGATATCTTTAAAATTTATTTGATGAGAATGTACCGAGGCTCAAAGTGTTTTATTTACAACGCGTGTGCAATGCTTCTCCTTTCCTTACATTTTCAGCTTAGTTCGCAAATACCACGTATTTCACCTTTGTCTAAATGGTGACAATGAGTGAACGAATGAATGACCCACTGCTCACCAAGATGATAATAAATACGTACTGAAATTGAGGCGATCCTGTCTGGACTTGAGTATTACTACACTGATATCGTAATCCATGTATGCATGTATGTGTATAATACTGTGTATTAACTATGTGCGTGGGTTTAGTGTACATGTACGAGTGTGTGCACCTATGTATGTATACGTACTCGTACGTAGTACTCAACATCCCTAGTAGTGTTTGCTACCTGTTGGCACGAATTAACATGCATTTTCATCTCCTAATTTAAAACGAATACTTAGTATATTAATTTTTTGAAATAATATCGTTATTCAGATATACGAACTATGAAAGTTAATTTTCTTCCCCTTGAATATGACGGGAAAAAGACATCCGGATTTACAATAAAGATTGGAGGTACAAACTGTCATTTCGAATGATTATACTGGAGTACAGTATACTGTAAAGTGCACCCATGCGCAGCCCCCATCTTTTTAGGACAGAGTACTGTACGCAGCATCTAAAAAGCTTGCTCACGCTGTACGCTGACATGAATGACGTAGTAAAAACCTTATAGTACGCTTTTCCCTACTGTGTACTACAAGCTTCTACTCTATCTGATTCCTTTTACATCAGTCTGTATATCTATAAAAAATATCAAAGAAGAAATTTTCCTATTGAGGATATGCCTTCTACCCTTGAAGACTTACAGCCGGGTTAGCTTTCATTATCAGATGCAATGTTATTTCTACCTTTTAGATTTAATGCTAGTTCTGAATAGCCTTACAAGCCACTCTTTCTGTCTATAGCATCTTTGCTATGTTATTCGTACGGTGAACATGTAATGGGGCGTCACGAGAGCTTTGGCTCTTTCAAAGGCAATAGGCCTACAGGCTTTAGGCTATAGAAGGGTGGATGCAGGTGCGCTTTATTTTTTGCCTCTGTGCCATCATTCATGTGGTGTTGTGGTAACTTTTTATACGGCATTTTGGTTCAAGCTTGCATTAATATTCAATGAGAAACTCAAGGCCTTCTACTTTCGAGACTTGTTCCCAGGGCTGCTCCGAATTTTCGTGCATACGTGAACTGGTGCAAAGCAAATATACCTGATTAATTATGATAGTTGCTGAATACCAACCCCCACTGGTGACGAGGTTTAGGGTATCGACGTAGTACATACAGAAAACTCATTTCATTGCTCTTCAGTAGGGACTACCCTGCCCATTGGTTTAGCGAGAAAATTCAGAGTTCTTATGGCATACCGAGCACGTCAGTTAGCATAGTACCTGTCCTTATCAAAGCTCCTTGCATATCTAAAGTTCACTGTGTGCAGAACTTTCCAGCCACTCAAATGAAAATCGACGGAGTGGTTTTGGTTGCTATCGTATTTTGAGAAGACTTCTCAATTTTCTCCTTTCCTTCCTCTCATGATGGTGTTATTCCTTTTTTTCCTTACGGGCGATGTTGTGACACTTCTTTAATTTGAAACCTTCAGATGTTCACTGATGTTGCTTAAATCCCTTAGTGGTAGCTCCTCTATTCTCAAATCTGATAATCCAAACTAATTTCATTTCAGCATTTTTTCCTCATACGATTTTTCAATTTTGCAAACTTTGGCAAGTCCAATGCTGAGAATTAAAACGTGAATGTATAAAGTATTAGGAATACGCATCGATGACCTGAATACCAATGATGTATAGTTTTCAGAAATTTGATATTGAATGAAACGTTTGGAATCAATATAATAATGTAAAATCTTTTGCCATATTTTAGGCAAAAAAGGAGTTGATATCAGAACCGTTCTGAAAAATACGTCTAAGGCTATAAATTACGATAGAAGGAACCAGTAAGTCAGAGGCTAGCTGAATATTTTTCTCGTTCCTTCCTATAAAATTGTCCAGTTATCTGCCTCTGGTCGGTTGCATTTTCACTATCACTGTCCACTTAAGTAGCTCACGCAAAGTGTTGTTAAATCGCATCTGTTCATATAAGTAGACGCATGGTTTTTTATCAATCTATGATGGTCACTGTCCACATGTCAGTTCTGTGAAACAAGTGGAGGCACTGTCTGAAGTGACTGTGGATGTGCCACAGTGACGATTAACAGGTTAAAATCCTTCAAACTACTTTTTTGCTACCAGTATTTATTTACTTATATTCTGTGACCTTCAGTTACAGGGGATGAGAATCTAGAGAATTAAACGTGGAGTTCAACATGCACTGGGATAACATAGGAAACAAAGGCCTTGTGAGTTAGGTTCGTTTTATTCATCATACTTGAAGCACTCAGCGCATAGCAGGGAAACAAGCTATTCACCGCAGAATCAGCAGCGTTTGTTGCTGGAGGTTGTTAAAAGCTTAGCTTTTTTCAATAAGTAACCTTAGTATTCGTTTTTGTCCTCTGAACTGAGAATGCCAATGTACCACGTTACTGATTTTATGTGCGAGTATTTTAAAAGTCTTACATAAAATTCGGTTCAAGTCTTTTTCAATCTTTCTCTTACAGAGATGTTTTTTTGTTGAGACATTGCAGCGCTAAAATCTCGCCTTTAAGGAGCGAATAAGCAAAAAATAAACCCCTTTGTTAAACTTCAATGTAATTTAATAACATCTTCCTTCTATAACCGTATAGTTTCGAATTGTGTAACTTGCAGGAATATATGAGTATAGAGGGACATACAATGTAGGCTCTTGCAGAATTCAATATGGAAGGTTTTCTTGTTTCCCCATACCCGTACTGTGTTTTTTTTATGAAAACGTCTTGTATGTCGATAAGATGGGCTGTTGGGTAAAATTTCTTTCTTTTCGCAAAGGAATCGAAGCTCTTTCGAAACGAAGACTTCCCATTGTTAGTGCGTTTTCTTTGAAAACTTATATCGAGTCTTTTATATGAATTCTCATTCCAACATAAATGGTTGTGCAGTACATTTCTCGTATTTGTTGTATTGTACCACTCATGGAGGAGTCATGTAGGCAACGAGCTTTTATCGTTTTTTATTTCTTTTTGTAGTCAATTTTACATTATACAGTACTATTTAGTTGGTATGTATTTGTAGCTGCAATCGATGTTTTTTTACATTATCTTGTGCTGCTCGAAAGGTATAGCACGTAGAGCTAATGTCAAGGTCTAAATACAGAAGTAAAAACTTGAAAGGAGTTTTCGTACCGATGTACGCATAAGTACATTTTTATCATTTGTGTAGTACATCAGTGCATTCCACTAACTTATATGTTATCGATTCCTGATCCTTCATGAATGTATCAAGTCAAGTCATGTCGATGTCGAACACCAGTTCTTAACTGTTTAGTTTTTCATGTCAGCATACGTCAAGTTATGTGTGACAATGCCCCTGTGAGTGGAGTTCAGTATCTACTTATTTGGTTCTCGAAAATTGATCATGAAATGTTTCAGACATTTTCTCTACTTTAACATTTCAATGGATAACTTCAGCAAAACTGAGGTTCTGAAAATCTGCGGGGATAGAAACCATTCTTTAAAATATCCAATGCATTGGGAATGAGCTAGCAAATATTATCCACTATATTTTCTAGTTCCGACTCAGTGCATTTTCGTGTTATTCTATATTCTTTTTTACATTTAATTTGTGTTATTATTTATAGAAAATTTTTTGTGTTCTCCTCACTTCAATGAGAAGGAAAAATATTCAAGTAGCCTTATACAGAATGTTTTTGCCAGCAGCTCTCGTTAGAGTCTGATAGGGCAGATACTAAGGTTTTTAGAACAAGTATTTACTTCATTGTAGCCTTCTATAAGGCAGTGCATCTATGTCTGTATTTTTATTACGTCCTTACATAAATTATTTTTGAAAAATATACACTTTAGGACTGTTCCATTTCAATGCTCTTTTTGACTTGTTGAATGATGATTTGTAAAAACAATATATCGATCTGAGACTACGATGCTTCAAATACATCCTACCGAAATCAACAATTACAAAATTTTATGCATTTAGCTCGTTACTCGCACATCTTTCTTAAAGTTGTTATTTCGGGTTTTGCATGTATCCATTAATTTATGGTAAAAGTTGTTCACTGTTTCTTCTCACGTTCGTATCAGTGCCATAGTTTGAGAGCCTACTTAGCACGCAATTTACTCGTGCTTCTCATACTATGCTCGTTTCTTTTTCTAGTCTAAGTTTCTAGGTCTCATATTTTTCTGTCATGATATCTGATTTATGAAACTTTTAACGTCAATTAGTATTCTAATTTTATTTAGTTAATTTAGCCCCCAATTGCAAGAACTAAGTGGCTCAAATTTTGTTTTGGATGTGGCGCGCTCAGAGAGTGTCTGGGGAGATCATGGCTCCAGCTCGACTTAGCGGACAGAGTGTCGCCGCTTCTTTTTGCAGCCTCTAAACATTAATGATCGTCCTCTTATCTACAAACTCATTTTCGTTCCTGAACTCTATAATTGCCGCTGCTTTACCTAATCATGCAACTATGTTGGCCCAATGAATATCATTGCTGAACGTTCGAGATGTTATGCGGCAGTTCTGGTTCGATACAGGTTTGGTGTCGACTTGTTTACTTTTTTCGTCAGTTTGCGTCGAATGGGGGACGCTCGATGAGAGCTTTGTTGGCCGTTCCCACGGTGCCGTGTCCCGTTTTTGCGTCTCCGTGTTGTATCTGCGGAGCGCGGGCGTATTTTTTCTGGCGCTTTTGACTCCTTGGGTTTACTCCAATGAGATTAGAAGCTGTGAGACAAAAACGTGTCTGTCGAGGAAATACGGCAGGATATGGAGCAGGATGGAGCTACTCGAGAGCGATGATGCCTTGTGCCAGCAAGTGAAGTGAGGGAATGTGCGCTGGCTGAGGTGGCATAACACACACAAAACTCGCTCAAAAAGGAAATGGACAAGACGAAACACGAGAGGCTTTGTTGACGCTCGGCAGTATCGTGCATGTGGTTTACGGTGCCTGCGAACATGAGCAGGAAAATGTGGCTTTTTTTTTAATAGTGCAAAATAAGCATGACATCTTTTACGATGGATTCTTCAGCGTCGTTCTTGAAAATTTTGATACTGGTAATTGTTGTACGAAATAATATGTTTGAAAGTATTACTATTTCAAGTACGTTCAGCTATTTAAAATAATGTATATCATGAAGAAATATGTTATTCAAAAGTAAGCAGAGTGATACGAGGGTAATTAATGCAATTCAGAGTCAACATTGGGTAAAATTATTTATTTATTTTGCTTGTTATTGTTCATGAGCGGAGGCATATAATTTGTGATGTTAGTTAATGATTTTACGTTCCTCCAGAGAGAAATGCTTTAAGAGATTGTCCTTCAGCGTGTTTTCTGCACCTAGTGACTTTATTCATTTATTCCATTATTCCCTCCTTCGTTTCATTGAGATGCTCTTCGCTGAGGCCAATACACAATTCAGGTAGAAACTGTTGCTAAGCTCCTGTTGTATTATGCATAAAATCATTTGCGTTACACTTCTATGAATAATCAGTACTACAGTACGTAGGCTTGAGAATTTTTATCTTGGCTTTAATAACTAAAAAGTCAGAACTGAAAAGCAGAAAAACTTAACAAGGTGAACTATCTTTTTTTCTGACGAACAAAGTTGCAACAAGTTGGAAATCGAAATTTTTCGTTGTTGCAGTGAATGTGGAGAAACTTCTTAAAATCTAAACGATAATTTCATTAAAGTGAACGAATTCTCTTTCTGTATCAGTTTTAAGGTAACACTCAGGGGATAAAGCAACTTTCAGTTTATCTAACAAGTTAAAAACTTCGCCTTAAAACTGCTGGTAAGAAACTTTAAATTACCTGACTTGAGCTTGCTGCGCTGGACTACAAGAGTAGGTTACGAGTTGTTAATTAGGAACTGTCGTTGCTCTCTGATATTTTGTACTGGAAATAGCGACTTGACTTGCCGGATAATTCAATTAATTTTATTCAAATGCGTATTTTACGTTCGATTAATTTAAATTCCTCTATTTACCATCTCGACTCTCTTCATATTATATTGACTCGCTACTTCTCTTATAGTTTAGATGTTTATACAATCTTCCTTCTGGTCGGAAATAGTGGGTGCAGTCAGGAAAACATTCGGAAAATTAATTTTTCATATTTTTTAATGATATTTCTTTAAAGTCTAACGTATAATGTTGAAAGTATAATGCATGACTTCAATTATTAAACTTTTTTCGTCTCTGCACCGAACATTTTCGACATACGTCGAAAGTTGTATGCACCGACTGTTTCCGACCAGAGAGAGAATATATATTAAGGACTTGCTGGAAAAATCTAAAGTTGGCTCACTTTTTGTAGTTGGAGAGGCCTCATACTCGTATGTGTACTTTTCCCTCTCGTCAGGGAACATCATTATTTTAGTGTTTTCAAGACGTTTGTTTCAATTGCAGCCGCCCAGCAAAGTACCAACATCGGTCAAAAACATTTCAAAGACTGAAAGTTACAAGTGGTTTGCTTTAATTTTTTGTTCATTTATGATGCACACGACCATTATCAGAATACTATAAACGGCCATGTTTGTATTGTTCTACGGCACTTGCATTGCGTTAAACAATCTTACGGACTGATTTTTATCGAAGAACTATAGAGTGAAGCCCAAATTGTCTATTTTATATTTTCTTCTTCTATTTTACAACTGCATTGACAAATTAACCTTACCTTGTAGGCAAACAAGAATCACCTCATGTTTTTGCGTCTGCGTAGGACTATTCCCCGTCTTTTTGTTCTCGTTGTCGAAGAACGATGTTCGCAGATTCTTTATCACAATAAAGGCAAACTGCTGGCTCGTTTTTCTCGGTAGATAAAAGAAAAAAATATATTTCTTTTGAACTCAATAACTTTTTTCTTCGGCGTTCTTGAATGTCAAATAAAATTAAAAATTGTGCACTTGCAGTGAATTAAAAATCGTGGATGTAGGCTGACATGTCTTGCTCTTGATTTCTTTTCTGAATGTAATATAAAGTGGATACCTTTTAGCCCTTTTTTGGTGAATAAATTACTAGAATCCCCGATCTGAATTAGACTGTGGAGTTGAAAAACAATTAAATCCAGGCATTAAGAGAAGAAGCGTGAGCGCGTCTAGGTTGTTGGTTGAGAGCGTCGAGGGAAGGATGTCATCTGTCACCTGCCTCGGAGACTCACTCAGTGCTCCGTCCTCCAAAGCAAACAAGCGCGTGTGAAGGTCCCCGAGAAAATGTCCTCAAGAGGTTCGGAATTATCCATGGGCCTAATGACTCGGTGAGAAATTCTCAACTCAACCCTCTAATTTGCCCAAGAATTTAGGTATGTGTATATCTGTCGAAAAGAAAACTAGCGCCTGGGATCTTGTACTTATGTCCCCCTGTTGGCAAGTGCAGGTGTAGTGCTTACACTATTAGAGAGCACCTTTATCCTCGTAGTTTTTTACTATGCTGTAACTTTGTCACATGCTCTAGTCAACGGTTACTGAATACATTCCCACATAAAAGTTAAAGGTGAACAATGAAAATTGGATGAAACTAAAGGGAAATTGTACAAAGCTTATTCCTTCGCAGCATTATTTGTTTGGTGAAGAGTTACGGCACATATTGTTCCCCCTCATGGAGTGCAATATTACATCATCATAATTTGCACTCTTTTCTCAGCATCACAACATACTTATTTTGGCTGCGTATCTACGAGGCAGAATTTATAACAGTGCCTGTTTAATTGACATTGTTTCTGCAAGAATATTGAAAGTTTGCTGTTTGGCCTACAACTGAGGATTTAATTGATTCCACAAGAATTGTTATAAATTGCATTGAAAGTACGGCAGTTCAAGTGTCTGACCCGTTAAGGCAAACTGATTTTTATCACATGTTGCATGAGGATGATTAATGTACAATACCGAACTATATTTTGCATGATTGCTTTCTTCTACGATAAAGTTTTATTCAACAATTTACCTTCCATGTAGAACTTTCAGACTCATTAGAATATAATATTAATTTTTTATATATTAAGAGAATTTGAAATAATTTTGCAATTGTGCATCTTGTGAAGCAATCCGTAGAATCTCTCTAAGCTTTTCTGGAGCTGCCAAAGTTTATCTGTTTTTCCTAAAAAATAGCTCATGATCGTACAACTCCATCAGGTATTTGAAAAGTTAACTCATTTGTCTAGTGCATATGTTTTGACAGAAAAAATTGGTCGTTTTACAGATGTATTCGCATGTCCTAAAAGTCATTGCCTAATTAATCCTTCAGTTATTTCATGCTGTAAAAAATTTCTTTGGCGTAAACCTACATTCAATCTTACTTCAAATAGTGTGACTCTGGTGTATACTCTGATATAGTACCTACATTATTTCCTCCATTATCCTAATTTGAACAGCAAATCAGGTATGGTCATGATGGAGTTCTAAAACAGGTGACCGGAATGAATTTATTTGAGATTTGGAAATCTTTTTGAGGAACTGCAAAGAGGGTCGTGTCCCTGAGTCTTCAACCTTCATTAAAACATTGACTGCCTTGCAAACAGCTTTTCAAGAAACGTACTTCTCCCTTCAACTTCGAAATTTTAAATTCATATCTCGGAGTGCTTAAATACACTTGTTCTTCTTTTCAGGTAGTTAAACAAATGAGTTCAGTTCAATAAATGAGCTTTTAAAAATTACAGATTCTATGTTCTTCAAAATGATTCCATGTAAAATTGACACCTACTGATGCAAATAAAAAATATTTGAGTGTTTTGGTGATACAGAACTACATTAATATCTTGCTAGAGGATTTTTAGTCGGGCACATACACTGATTGTTAAAGCAAATTGAAACAAACATAAAGCAATAAGCAGTAAGAACACCTTAAGCATGTATGAAATTTATGAAAAGTGTGATAAAGTTGTTGAATTACTGAATAAGAACCTTATATATGATGAAAGCATACAAGTATAATTATTTTACAACAGTTAATCTAAAATTTAGAGTAGTTTAAATTTTATCGATGGCTGTAAAATCTGCGTCGTGATCTACGAAATTGTCGTACTTAAATCTTTCACTAGTAGGACTTCTCAATGTTTCAAAATATGTACATAGTTTCGTTCGTAAAGTTCTAGTTCAATTCCATTGTGTTAATTTGAGATCAAATGAATGTTTCTACTAATGTATTATTACCCAGCAGACCAAATATAAATTAGTTTACGTCAAATTATCCTCTTTTTGAATATATATGTATACCACGACAACCATTGGTAAATAATTCAGTAAAGAATGCTTTATAGCATTATGAAATATGTATAACGGCCCGAAACCTCCATCGCATGTCAAGTTTTCAATTCCTGGCGAAATTATTTTTTTTCGTTTTCATAGGCATTGGCAAAATAACCATCATATGCGTCTGGAGAAGAGGGTAATTATTGTAGTACAGTTGATCCAGGCAGTTGATGACGTCGCTGCCCTCCCACCACTAATCAGTTTACTGTTCACATTCATCAGTAGCAGCTTGTGAGCATTTCCTGTCTTATGGCTTACGTCATTTTGCACTGGACATTTAGATTATCCTTATTTACGTAAATACTCCTAATCAGTAGATTAGCTGCTCATGATCGTTATTATAAAGGTTGTGTGTATTTTGCAGCAAGGTAGAGCATATGTTAGACACATGAAGACTATTTTTTTATCTTCTATCCATTTTCTCTTTGCATTTCTTTCATAGACGATCCAGGGTTAAGCTATTCCTCTTTACTTCCTTACTTCCACAGCATTGCCTCTTCCTCGCTATCACTATTACAGAAGTCACCACTGCACAAAGACGCGCATCATCCTCAACCGCAAGCGCGGCAGGGTGAAGTAAGTCGTGAACCCACCACCGCCCACACACGACCTCTGACGCTCTAGTCGCCCCTGCTTCTCCCTGGCGCTTCTAAGTGCAGCGATATAACCAGCTCAAGTTGTTTCCAGTTTGTACAACCACTCTTTTTGTTCGTACACACCGTCTTCTTCACTACCCAAAGTTAAATTAAACGTATGTACTGTCCGTTTTGTATGGATGATGTACCAAACGGTTTAATGATGTGTAGGTGTACTTATTCTGTTGCAAGTGGATCTTGGAGTTTAAAATTTATGGTTTATTAATTTGATAACTTAGCAACAATTTTTCAATATGTGATGTCACTCTTTTCTACGAAACAATAACAAGAGCTAGTTTTAAATTTTTTTTGTTCCTTACAATTTCTCCTGACATACTCTTGTTTCGACTACAGTGATTAATCCCATAAACGTGAATTTTAAAATTCTGAAACTTGAGACTATTGTTTATTTTGTAGAATAAACAATGCACACATGTACAACATATAATACGTGAGAACTGTAACTCTGTTTTTTCCTTTTTAGATATAGTAATATACCTGGAGGTCAATATACTCCGTCTACGTTATTTCAAAATCATTTACCTGAGGTAAACGAACTGTTGCAGATACAGTAAATGCATAAACGTAAAATTTAACACCTTACATTCATTCACGAAAGTTGCTTTTTGGTCCAAAAAGTTTTGTGCCCTCTAGCACACAAAACAGAAAATAAAATTCACAGAAACACAGAACAACTGGTGTTTAAAAGATACAGTTCCTGAACTCTTTCCAACCATTTTGTGTGAAAAAATAATCAATTGAATTTACGATATTTTCATGCTTCTAAGGAACATAACTGAATTGAAGATTAAAAAAAGACTCCTACTACAAGAAAAAAATTGCTTCTATTGTGTGTTTGATCCGAGGTTTATGTAATCAAAACGATTCACAAAAATGAAAAAATGAAGAAGCGTCTTTGTTTCATGTAGTGTAGTATACGAAAGTCAAATAATGAATTTTTACTAATACTATTAGTACTCCTAATTTGACACTGGTGTATGAAAGATTCTGGGTTATTTTGAGAGCAGAGTCAGACAAATTTTGGCGAAGGTCAGAAATAATGAACGTGTAAAATTTGATGCTATTGAAATGAAACTGTTTTGCAATTTGACATTAAAAAATAACGCAATTGTGATTTAATTTCAATTGCTGATTGCACAGAATGTTCTTATTTCGATGCATTTTTTGCATACGGGTTTCTAAAGGAAATCCGAACAGGTCATTTGAGTTTCGAACATTTAGGTTCTGAAACCCAGAAATGATTTCGTTTTTTGTAGCGCGAGTACTTTATTATTTGTATTTTTCTGTTGTATCCGAAAAATCCCTTGCCTCTCTTTCAAACCAAAAAAAGTGTGAGTTATCTTGTAAAAATTTTCAACGTCCTGCTTTGACACTATTTTGTTTACCCCGGGTTGAACGCCACTTAAATTCGATATCTTTAATAATGTTATAGTTACATATGTACTTCGGATTATCCGCACAAATTTTGACCTTGTCTCTTCGACTTACCCGCGACCAATTGTGGTGCGATGGAGCAGTACCTCTTGTTGTGAACAATAAACTCCGAGTTTGGTTCGTATTTACGCTGATTTTATTTACTTTCAGTCATGGTTACTCAGGTTTGACTCAGTTCGCAATGTCATTGTATTCCTAGCAGAAATCCCTATCATAGGATGATGTCATCTGCAGTCAGTACGATGTAATGAAAGAAGCCAGATGTTATTGGTTCTTTCATATGTAAATGTAAGAAATAAAGGTATTACTAGAACCGGCTCTTGAACAATTACACGTATTGTAAATAAAAAATTTGTTTTTTTAATTTTTGTTATGATACTTCAGTTGATTTACATTTTGAGATGCGATTTTAAAATATCCATGATTGCATAATCTAGTTATAGCATGTAGTGATATCTGCCATTTTGTTTCACTTCATAGGACAAAATGAATCAAACTCGCTAACTTTTTTATGTGCACTGTTACGTTAGTAAAGTACTGTGGATGTTTATTTTAAAATGTGAAGGTTCTACATAGATAGGCTAGTTTATACTCTCTTTAATGGTACTTCAAACTAGACAAGCTCATCCACTTCGTTTTACATGTCTCATGTTTTGAAAATGTTCGCTGTACTTTGTATTTTAGGTTATCAAAGACATCAAGTTACATTGGAGCACTTTGAGTACTGATGAGCATGCTAGAAGATATTATAATAAGAAGTAATGAGTTAGAGTAGTAGTTTAAGTTCTGCTTAAAAGATTCCTGTGCTTGTTGCTGACAAATATGCTATGGCCAGAACGCCATGCACTTCCACGTGTGGTGTTGACAGGACAAACGCAGCCCCAAACATTCCAACTCGCGGCTGATTAACAGCACTGCTTAGCTGGACTGATGACTCTAGATGCCATTTTTCCAGAAGCTCCCACTGTAAAAATTGCAGCTCACTATAGTATTTTTCCGAGATTTTCCAATAATAACTGCAATAGAATACTAATGGGGTTTGAAAAATGACCCCAGGTTATTTATGATGAGAAAGCAAAGTTCATTTGCCCTGGAGTGGTTCAGAGGTCCTGGTTCTGGGGTTGCACTTGTTCATCAGACCAGCACCAGTTCTTTCACTTCCGCTCGTCGTGGGGCCAAGCGTTGCGACCGCGACGTTTTGCCGTGTGAAACAAAAGCCGCCATTCCGGGAAGGAAGTTCCGGTTTTGGTTGCAACGGAGTCAACAGTTCGTGCTTTACTTGCTGCAACCTGCGCTGGTATTTGCCGACTACAGGAAGAGGGTGACAGGCCAGGACCCTTGCTCAGCTCACGAAACAAGCACGTGACTCGCAAAATATCCGTTGCCTCGTACATGTTCGATGCCCCGTTTAAGAATTCACTGTATTTCTTCAGCAAGAAAGAGAAAGTTCACAATCTACTATGTATTTTCCACTTAAATAGGAAGCACCATGAATTTCTTCTTCCATAGTTTTGTTTCATCTTGAACTTGAGGTCCACGCATTAATGTAATATAAAGAATATTCGTGCCAGTAGGTCATGTAGTGCTTTTATTGCTGTTCAGGTGCAGTACCATACCACTTATTACACCACTGTGGGTGCAAAATTACAGATTGCAATACACTGCTAATATCATCTCTCGGAAAGCCCAGCTTCCAGTTTTATATCACTCGTGATGTGGACTTACGCTCAGCGTCCTGCTCAGAGTTACGCCATCACTGGAAATTCACTTGAAATTTACAGAGAAAATGAAATTGTGTCTCAAGTAGGAAATAATTGTTCGCTTTAAGATAAAATATTTTATTTTTGTTGGAGGGATTCTATAGTTGTGATTAATAATAGCCTAGGAGTTTTCTATAGAAGTGCATTAATTTTTGTACCTTGACAGAAATTCCTCAAGTGCTCCTACGTTCTGTTCTTCTCTAACTATAGAAACCGCTTGTCTGCCCTCTTATTTCATAAGCTGTAAATTCATTCATAAATAAATTCATAAGCATAAATTTCCACGCAATACTTTGGCAAAAAACTCGTCAAAAATTCGAGCAATGAAAACATAAATTGCTCTCAACATAATCAAGTCATGTAAATCATTCATGATCGATCTCAGAGGGTACAGAGCTTCTGCAGAAAACGTGCAACTCAAAATTGCGGTTAACAATGCTCCTGTGAAAGAAACAAATCTTCGTTATGAAGGCGGATGTACGTTTTCCTTGTTGTTGGGGTAAACCTCATTTGGAAGCTGGTATTTATTGAGGCGTGAATTGCATTCCCATATGACACCTCCTCGACAAGGTCGCCGGGAATCCCTCGAATAAATTGTCACCTCGCTAAGAAAATATTGCGCTGCGAAGTACCAAGATTTTCCAAAACGTAAAAATTATTCGAGGGCTTGACTAGCATGCTAGGTGAGTTTATGAATGTTACTCTTTAGGCTATACACTTCGAAGTATCAGAGAAAATTTATTATTTTGTCTAAAAGAATACTAAGTATATTTAATTTTTTTATCATTCACTGTGCGATTTTACGGAATGAAGATGGCTATCAAATGTATCCCACCAAAAATTGGAGTTACCTTTGAACATTTTTGAAGACAGACCTGTGCTCTGTTTGTTTGGATATTTGAAATGCTTTATGTCAGACTTGACGGCATCTGCAATCCTTATTGTAAACACAAGTAGATGAAAATATTAAGATTGGTGTTGATATCAAGTATAAGGATATTATGTCCTATACTGAACGTTTTTAATCTGAAATTTTCGCATATATTCAAGTATACAAGTGCAAAACAAAGTTATTCGTACACCCATAAGGTGTCCTGTAGTTGGTAACAAAGTTGAAGCAATGGAATTATTCATTCATTGTTGTGCCATTATAGTTACAACTCTGAACCAACTATCAATTACTTTATGCTGTAGTTAAAATGCAGTCATAGATTAATTGTTGTGCTACAGCGTGGCGCTTTCAAATTACAAGATAGCAGCCACAAATATGAAATAGGCTCGTCTTTAAAACTGCTCTCTGTGGATGTGAGCAGATAGATACGCAGATAAGTGCGTGTCATCTGTGCAGTTTACTTTACGATGTTCACAACTTCATATAGCACCTCAGATCGACGGTTTGCCAAGTTTGCGAGTTTTTTCATATCTGCTAGTCATTCTCTTATTTCTTCTTTTGTCTACTCTGCTCCCACCGAGATGTCGTAGCCTGTGCTGCTGCTGTCGGCAATTTCACAAATATTTTGGTCTCCTAAAGTCTCCTTGCACTCTCTTACCGTTACTAAATAGTAGGTCAACAGGACATTATTGTAATTATTAACTTTGATGTACTTGTTGTGGTCGATATCAGTTTCCTCTTATAATATTCATATCAGAAACTCTTTCTCTTCAACAACTTCTTCATGTAGGTCAGTCTAGAACTATGAAAGAAATCGTTCAATACTAGAACGTTTAGTTCTTTTGCTCTAAATGTTCCTTAGCAAATTATTTGTTATATTGTAAACATTTATCGCCTTTGCACTAAATGTCGTTTTTCCAACACTTAGTTCCATTGAAAACGATTAGTGTTTTTGCACTTCAGGTGTTGCATTTTAGTCATGGACTGATGAAATTAATCATAAGTAAGTCAGCTATAAAATATATTTTTTCACGCCTATTTAAACCTGCATTTAAGTTTAAAATCAAAATGTGTACATGTATTTCCAGGTACATCATTATATCGTCTAACAGTGATAGTTATTTATTAAAACCTGTATTTTTTATGCCAGCTTATGCGTGCTGTTATTGGTGGCAATTCAAATTCATTGTATACGGATATTATTTTACAGTCTGAACTTTGTGCATTGATTTTTTATACAAATTTATAAAACTAAGTTCATACAATAATTCGCAGGATATTCCTAATTTTTTCCTGGAAGTTCCCCTTCCTGTCGGAAATTTCGGTCAGTATTATCAGGCAGTGAAAATTATTTTTTGAAATAAATTTTAGTTACGGACAAAAATTTTCAATTACATATGTTCCCTGGTTAAAATCAATAGGCGTAAGGATGGGCTTCACAATATCACCGAGGGCGTTGAGCCGTCGGAGAGGCGGCGTCGCGTTCAACATCACGGAATGCAGCACGGACGGACAACCCTCGCTGCTGTCGTCCGTTTCCACCTCTGCTGGCGCCAGCAGCGTCTTCCCGCCAGTCATTCCAAACCGGCTTCAGAAATAACACAAATCTTCTAGGAAGATTCCTGAAGGGTGTCTGCATTAAGCATGAACCTGTTCGGCATTCATTCTTCGAAAATAACGTTGGTTGATGACAGGTTTCTGTGCCGTGCCGAAATTGCAATATTACAAAAACGGAAAGTATGCATTAATGATCTTACCGATCAACAAAAGCCAGTAACTAACTGAAAAGTTAAAGCAAAAAAAATCCCTTGAGGCATTTGTTTTTGCGGACCCAGACTTCAAGTCGTGAGTGTGGTATCGGCAAGGCTCTTGCATAGTTTGGCAGGTGCAGGGACTCCCAACTAATAGCTTAAAGATTCCCTCGTGTGACAGCCGACTAGCTAAATGACCGTGAATTATTACGCTGTCTTTCGACTTACGTAGTGACAGCATATCACCGTGGTCTTGTCACCTCACCTCAAATCCAATCGTATAGTGATAATTGTCAAGTCCATTCGTATAGTGATAGTTGTCAAGTTCCTTCGTATAGTGGTGGTTGTCAAGTCCATTCGTATAGTGATAGTTGTCAAGTCCCTTCGTATAGTGGTGTTCATCAAGTCCCTTCGTATAGTGGTGGTTGTAAAGTCCCTTCGTATAGTGGTGGTTGTCAAATCCATTCGTATAGTGGTGGTTGTCAAGTCCATTCGTATAGTGGTGGTTGTCAAG
>VCRD01000524.1:51629-66877 GCA_006783055.1 Trinorchestia longiramus
ATATATATATATATATATATATATATATATATATATATGAGAGTTTATTTATTATGCTTCGCTAAATAGATCGTACATTCATTATGATCTGATCTTTATTTTGTACTAGCACGAGTATTTACAATTGATTTCTCTGGAGAGGGCCTTCTTTAAATATATTTTTGTCATGTTTTGGGTACAATTTATGTTATGTCCTCAACTAGTTTGATTATGTTTGCTTGACTGTTTTAATTTTGATGTTGAATATAATTACATACTATAAGTTTGAATTTAACACCTCCGTTTGCTAAACCCTCTTAGATTCTCTTACAGTGAACCAGTCGATGATAAATATCAATTCCCATAGGAAAACCAAGGTTTCACAACTATAATGCAAAAAGTTTTCAAGAGGAGGTCTTGGTTTGTGCTTGGCTCAGTGCGGTCGTTCAGAACGAGCGGCTGAAGGCGTGCCGTATTTCCAGGGTCGCTCACCAATACCACTTTATTTTTTCTTCCTTGCAGATGGCCGGAAAGGTCGGCACACCCCTGGTCTCCCTCCCCAGGCACCGCACAAACCCCCAAGCAAGGGCACCAGCTTCCTCCTGAACCCACCTCTGCAAGTACCCACCCCCTGCAGCCCCTTGTTGCGCAACCTTCCTTCGTGTACACGTGAGTTACAACATTTTCAATCCACTGTGCTGATGGCTAAATAATTCTACGACTTTTGCAGGTCGGTGACAATATTTCAAGTTATATTGTACTCATTGGCAAATAATTCTACTCCGCGAACAGGTGAGTCACAGTATTTTAAGTTTTGTTGTACTATCGTTCAAATAATTTTGCTTTGTATGCAGGATAGCAACAATATTTAGTTTCCTTCTGTTTATAGGCAGACAATTTTATTCCTTCCCTAACAAAAATGTCCTTTGATCATACTCTTATTCATACTGCAATTATTGTTTCGGTAATGCGCAGATTGCAACTTGACTCGATGCATTAACGCTATGCAGGGCTTTTGAACTGTTCAACTTATATCTGAAACTTTTGATAAATCGAAATGGATTTTCCTGTTTCGATCGTCAATAGAGAGCTCCAGCATGGAGACCACGAATCTAGTGAAAATATGACATTTCACAATCACGTGTGAAGTGCACTTTACAAATCTCAACCGCCTTGCACCATGCTTTGCACGACCCATGTTGTCTGAGAGTGCGCATGCCAAGCTTGAACTCGCTTCAGGCTCTTGCCGCCGCGGATCGTCGACAAAGCAGCATTCCTACCCGGGCGCTGATGCCAGTTCTTATACCAAATGCACCTGTTTAGATGTTCTTACTTTCCTGTGCTCCCACGTTAGGCTGTGATGAATTAGAGCTTCAAATCAGTACAATTAGAATAAGTCTACACAAATACTGTAATTCAATACGAGTACAAAACCTCATTGCCGTAATTTTAATAGTTACTTATCAATAATTTGGCTAGGCATCGCCCAGGCGTTTATCTGTTCGTTGAAAAATTGCTGTTCCGTCATAAAGTTCGTGCAGTTCTCCAAGTTCTCCTCCTCAAATTTCACTGTAACAAAAGTCACGTACACACGAAACTCATTCATAGAAACCCGTCCTGCGAGACTCGGATTCTAAAGGTTGTTTCATGTGCACTTGCCCGCCGAGGATGCCCGAGAGTTGCCGACGGTCAACATGTTTTTTTATCTCTCTCCCACTGCAGTTCATTCTAAAAGAGACACTCCTTGCAATGTGGCCGACTGGTCTGACCAGTATTTGTTTGCGCCTCCTTTTTTACCTCGCTTGCTCCGAAGTGATGTTATTTGCCCACGTTAAGCGTAAACACATCGACTTCATTCACATAAGGGACTTAAGTGCGCGTTAGTTAATCATCCTCAATATATCACGTTACAGAACAACAAAAATTTTCACATTCTATGTTCTCGTCTTCTGCATGACCTTGCTGCCCCGGTATACGAGTACATATCCTTATTTCCGTTAGACAAAAAACTAAGGTTGCTTTATTCGTTGCTTTATTCTATCTTCATGCGCCGTACTAAAACCAACTAGGGCTCGAAGGTTTTTCTTAGTCTTCTAACATAATTCCGCAAACTAAACCCTTTCCTACAAAGTCAAACCTTTTGTATAGTAAAATATTTTTAAAAGAAGGAAGAATTCGATGAATATTTTATATTCAGTTTGTTCTAAGCATGAGAATGAGGGATAAAACCAAGCTAAATCTATGGAAGCACATGAGTAAAAGTCTTCTCATTTGAAGAAGGAAACAAATGCCTTGAACTTCAAATCTTTTTCATTATGAAGCTTATTATAATTAAGAACAAAATGAATAGTCTTCAAGAAATAATTTTGTTCCTCAAATTTGGCAAATGTTGTACAGTTGCATTTTCAATAGACAAAGAGGCCATAGTAAGAGATTTCAATGAGTAGTGTGCACTTATCTCCGTATTCGCTTGGGTGCTTCAGGAAATAAAAAATGAAGTATAAGTGAGATAAATGACAAGATTTAATGTTTCTATGTGCTAAAAGCAACAATAATTACAGATGGAGTTACTGGTAGTGGGATTAATAAATTAGTTCAAATACATGATGTTGAAATTTAATTCAATCGTTGGAATGTTTTTCATGACATAACACTTAAAATTGAAATTTTACGTACTTTGGATTGCTTAGTTAGTTTCATTTTTGTGGCGCCTCACATCTTTCCGTGGCAAATATGAATGAAATTTCTCGGAATTTCCGCCACAATCGCCTTCCTGGGCCGTTCTTCTCATAGCAGACCCCTGTGCGTGGGGCTCATACAGACTTCATTCATGTTTTCTGAACCATTGAGGTGCGCACTGCATGGAGCTGAACTTACAACCCCTGCCTCGCGAAGTCTGGGCACAAAGCCTCTCACACCCTCACTACAGGCGACCTTTAGCTCACTCGCTCGCTTCCCATTCATAGATTTTTTCTGAGCGAAATGCAAAGCTTGTTGCTGGTTCACCCGAGTTGCTGTTTCGTGGTTCATAGTTATAAATCGAGCATTCTGCATGAGCAGTAAATTCATTTAAAAAAATTAAGCGTACTTGTGAGATTTGACACCCGAGTGTGTTATTAGAATGCAATACAAGTACTCATGGCGATAAATCGTCGGTTAGGTCTTTCCAATTAGAACTGATGTCAAGTTATAAAAGAGTCGAATCTTGGTTATTGTGGGTCTTAGTTTTCGTACGATTCGGTTTTCGGTACCTTTTCTCGTTGCTATTTTGTTCCAGTTTTCGTGCATCCGCTCGGTTTTCGTACAATCCTAAATGTACCGTACCAAACTCGCCCGCCTGCTTTCGTTAGTCGGACTTTTTTCCAAAATCAAACATCCGCACAGAACAAACCATACCTTCGAGACGCAGTCTGCCCTTGTTTCTCGTTGAGTTAACCTGCGTAAAATTGTACTCAATTCTACGGAAAGCAGTATTGATATCAAAATTTTATTCATGTACTTCATTAGTCGTTAATACTTATCATTGATTTTTATATACTGTACAGGGTGTTTCAGAATTAAGGCAACTAGTTTTACATAATAAATAAATCATTTAAATCCAATGCTTGGTTATTTAAATCTTATATTATTTTGAAGTACAATAACCTTTCTATTTCAAGTGTCTAAATTTTAAATCCATACTTTATATAATGACTGTAGATCGAAATATCGTTATCAAGCGCCCGAAGAAGGTGAGAGTAACGTATCAATTGCAAAAAAGTTAAAAATGAACCGTTCAACTGTTTGGAAAATTGTTAAAAAGTTTAAGGAGACTAGTACAACCTCTGATAAATCCGGACGAGGCTGGAAACGAAGTGTTTGGACCAAAAACTTATCAAAAACTCGCAGAAGTTGCGTCGAAACCCACGTCGATCCCACCGAGAACTGGCTGCACAATTCGGTGTTCGCAAAACTGCAATGTATCGAGTGTTGGAGGATCTGGGGAAGCAACCTTAAATAATGATGAAACGTCATGAGCTTACTGAACATCATGAGAGACTGAGGGCTGAAAGAAATAGTCACATTCTTAATGAGATAGCTCAATGCACGCTGCCAAACTTGGCGTTCACAGATGAGAAAAAATTTGACTTTCAGCAAGTTGTGAACCATCAGAACGACCGAGTTTGGAATTCCTCAAGTTCAGTCGAGGATAGGATTGTTACGAGACGTCAAAGTGCACAGTCTCATGGTTTGGGCAGCTGTGATAGCCACAGGAAAATATCCACTTGTTTATGTGCCTTGTGGGGTCAAACTGAACTCAGAACGGTATATTTCTTTTATTTTGGGATCAAATTTGCTACCATAGGCTACAGAACATTTTCAGGGTTCACCATGGAGTCTCCAACAGGATTCAGCACCATCACATGGCTCCAACGTAACCCAAACCTGGATTCAGAGGAACATTCCATCTTTCATAAGTAAAAATGTATGGCCAGCAAGGAGCCCCGACCTCAATCCCTTGGACTTTTCTATCTGGTTCATTTTGGACACAAGAGTCTTAGCTACCCCTCACACTTCTCTCGAGAAGGGAATGGGAAGCAATACCATAAGAACAGATACGTGCCGTTTGCAATGCATTTGTAAATAGCCTGTAAATAGACTTGGAGCCATGGTTCGTAATAAGGATGGTTTTTTACATCGAGTGAATGCAACACTGTATTGTTTGCGTATTATTCACCTTCGAGTTTCAACCTTTAAAATCAAAATTGCGCAATTGAATTTTCATTAACCTACCAAAAAGTTTGTTGCCTTAATTTTAAAATACCCTGTATACAATAATAGATTTTCTCAATAAAAGTATTCTTTGTTCAAAATTTGAACGAAATAGTTTCATTAAAATTTCTTAAGGAGAACGTTACTTGAGTTAGCGTACATTCGGTTTTCGTTGACTTTTTCGAACATTAATCACGAAATTCGAGATTACTATATTGATGTATTTATGAAGTTTTGTTGAACTTCTTAACATCAAATGGAGAGACAAACAAAGCATAAATATGGGATAATTTTTTTGCGTTTTCATTTTATTCAAAATTCTAAGGAGCTTCGTGAATATAATGTACATCAACATCCCTCCACATCTTAAAAAAGGACATCGATTGATGGAAAAATTGTTTCTTGTTTTTGTTAGTAAAACATAACCTAAATCATTGAATAACTTCCTTGCTCACATTTTTTTCGCCTATTGTTGACATGCTGAAAAATTCGACGAAGCTTCGTAAATTATGAATATGCTTTTGTGGATCAGGCCAGTTTTGGATCAGCTTTTCGAAAATGTTTGTGTGTAGGCCTACGTTCCTGTCGACTAACACAATTTTCGATTCAAAATTTTGTGTAAACGAAAATCATTGGTGTACTCGTTTTTAAATTCAGCACAAGTTACTTTCTAAGAAAAATATTTAAATCACAAACCTTTTCCTCCAGAATTCCGAGCATGCAACGTATAGGTATACTCCTAAGGTCTTTTTCGGTTTTTCAGTTGATGATTTGAAATTCAATGGGAGCTCATAGGTACACAAACATTATTTTGTATATTATAGAAAACCTTCCAGTGTTTTGCGAGTGGCTGATTTTCGAATATGAAACGTATAACCGTTACAATATTTTTTCCTATTCTCAATTGAAAAATAACACATGGTATATTGTATAATACAGAAAACGCTTCAGGTTTCTGCGAGTCGTGAGTAGCTTGCGTTAGCGGCAAAATTAGCCTTCGTTAGTTTCAAGATTCACATAATTCCAAATTCTGTAAAAATAGAAATGATTGATGAAACTTACTGCCTAATTCAACGTACGTTAATTTCATTGAGGAGAATTGAAATCGAAAATAGATTTGTTGTGTATCATTTCTGAGCATAAAATTAAAAGAAAAACCCTTACGAATTATTTTCAGATTATAATTTCATGATTCGAAACTTTGTATACACAAGGTGGGCCAAAAAAGTGTTTACTCTTCACTCCTTACAACACCTTATTTTCAGTTCAACAGAGAAAATAAAAAATAACGACCATCGGAAAGCTGAAAAAATAAGAATTTATTTACATATGTTACAAATTTTAAAACTGAGCTCCTCTGGTTTCAATGCAGCAGGATAGGCGACGGTCAGAATTACCGATTGCATTCCGTCGAGTTTCACCGGGTATAAAAACCAACTTTCCGCGCCTTTTTCTTCATGTCAGTGATACTATGTGGATTTTTTCTGAAAACCTCCCCTTTCACATAGTCTCATAAACAAAAATCTAAAAAGCAATGGTCTGGAGATCTAGGTGGTCACAAGACGTCCCATTCCTTGAGTTTTTCCTACTTGAGGTCGTCCAGATCGTTCTTCCATAAATCGTTGACCAAAAAGCATTGACCATACAACTCAAAAAAAAATTCATAAAATTATCACACTGTAAAGTATGATGCATAAATGTTTTTGCCTATCATTCGCCAATGCTACACATTTTCTTCGCGTTTGCGTTTTATTCCTACTCAATATATGCTCAGCATGCGAACTATGAGGCTAATTATTTATTTTTAGCTAGTAGATTTTTTAAAAAAATGCAGAGGGTATACCCTTATGAAATTTTTCGAGTTTTTTGGTCAACATTTCAGAATTTGTTAAAACTCTGCATCACAATCAAAAAATGCATTGTAAACAAGAAAAACTGACTAATTCTTCAAATTTCATTGGGTATTATTTCCATAGGTCATATATGTGTGAGTAGTATGACGCATTCGATTTTATGCCAATTATTCGCCAATGCTTCATCATTTGTTCGTGTTTGCGTTTTTTTTCAACTCAATACGTGCTCGGAGTGCGAACTATAAAGCTAATTAATGATTTATAATTTTAATATTTTTTAAATGTAAAGGATATACCCTTATCAATTTTTTCGAGTTTTTTGGTCAATAGCTCGGAATTCATTAAAACTCTGGGTAACTGTCGGAATAGGATTGTAAACAAGGAAAAATGACTAATTCTGCAAATCTTATTGGGTATTATTTCAATGTCGTACTCATACATGCCTGTGTAGTATGATGCATTCGATTTTTTGCCAATTAGTCGCCAATGCTGCACCGTTTGTTCCCGTTTGTTTTATTCTTCCAACTCGATACATAATCGGAGTGCAAACTATGATCATTAATTAGTATCATAGCTCGCACGTTGAGCATGTATTGAGTTGAAATAAAACGCTAACACGAACAAATGGGGCAGCATTGGTGAATGAATAAGCGACAAAAAAAGAAGACATCATACTACACAGACATGTACCAAATAATAATAAATGAAATTAGCGGAATTGGTCATTTCTCTTGTTTACAATCCTTTCCCGACTGTTGTACAGAGTTTCAACAAGTTCGAAGACATTGACTAAAAAACTCGAAAAATTTGATAAAAATTTAACTCTTTGCATTTGTTTCAAAAAATCTTAATTACAAATCAATAATACATCAATATTCTATTGATGTTTGTACATCAATATGGCAGCGTATCATGCAGATATACAGGGTGTCCACTAAAATGATATCCACTGACCAATGTACGTATATATGATACTATGATAAGATAAACAGTATGCATCGGTTACTGCTGTAGGAGTTCATAATGAAAACACACTGATTAAGCTGCATTTTAAAGATATATAAAAGCTGAAGAAATAAATTACAATTAAACTGTTGTATGGTTCCGGTATCACATATACATATATCGGTCAGTGGATACATTTTTTGTAGGCACTCTGTATATTCAATTTTTGTTGCTTGTTGCTCGAAGTCGTTGTTCGCAAAAACTCTTCACTTGTTAGTTTTAAGCTTTTTCATTCCAGATTCTGTGCAGACAGAAACTGATAGAACTGGTTTTCTAATTCGTTGCAAGTTAATTTCAAACCAGGAATGTAATAATAATGCAAATTAATTTTATGGAAAAGAAATGAAACTGAAAACTATATTTCGCTTTTCCGATTATGAAACGTAAGCAAAAACCTAACACATTTTTTGTTCTCATAGTCTGATTTAAAATTTAACGAAGCTTCATAAATACACAGGTATGCTTTAGCACACTTCGAAAAACACGCAGCCTTTGCAAGAGTTTTCAGGAAGCAGTGAGTGTTTGCAAAAAATACCTCCCTGTAAAACTCGTACAATTTTATGCGTGTGGAGCAGGCACGTAGTCTCGTACACTCGCCTGTTGTGTACCACACGTGTCGAAATGCGATCCTTAGATGAGGTGTGGGTATTGTCCTTTACTGTGTAGTAGTTTTTCTCATTTTACCAACAATTTGTTTCAAAGTTCAAGAGTTGCGCTTAACATCAATTTGTGCCGACCGATCTTTTTCACCGACGAAATTTTACATTTTTTTATAAAAGATGAATATTATAATTCGCCTAGAGTCTCGTTCATGATTCATTTAATAATTCTAACAGTTTTGTCAATGTCTAATCAAGAACCTAATATTCGCTCTCTTTCAAAGTGTGAGAGGGAACAGACTTTGTTCGTGGTGAGTGTGACAAATAGGTTAAAGCACTGAATTATCGTGTAAAACAGATTAGCATATCAAATGGTATGCGTATCTTTTGCTTCATATCTAACATGACTGCTAAGATGAAAAAATATCTTAAGTTCATATGGTGCTCATACTTTGTCTTTCCTGTCCGTCTTAAATTAGAATATGAAAGAGAGTAAAATGAACCGAACGAAGTCTATGAGAAGATAATGTATTGTGGATGGGAGACAAACAGATATGGAAACAAAATTTAAAACAAAGTTTGATGCTTGACATAAAATCCCGGGGTATTTGTGGAAGATAGACTGACCACTCCCTTGACAAAATAACACCAAAAACACACAAAAAGACAGGTGGTATGAGGAAATAATTCTGGCACGTTTTTCATCAAAGTTTAAAAGAATAAAGATAATCGCCTCCCATTTTACGTTCAAAGTTAGTTAATTTCTAATGGTGAGAAATGATGAATATGCTAAAGTATTTAACAAAAATAAAATGGTATATGCATAGATACATATATAATCAAGGTAAAAAATTACCCATTACTGAGACTAGGAATGTACACATAAAAAATACACTGGCAATGTTCATAAGAAAATTCTAAAATCTTATATACAACATAATCACATCATGACTGACATCAAGAGATTGATACAGAAAATTATCGCAAATGTCTATAATAATCAGTATCTCTTCACGAGCTCATTTTCAATTCAAGTTATGATACATTAGAAAAGAAAAGTATCCTATTGATCTGTATCATTGCTTGTGTAGTCACAACACCAGTTGAAAATATTCTAATTCATTGAAAGACGACTACAATCAACTTCAAAAATGAAATGCTCTTGGAATGTTACAATGATGATTTTCATAAGAAAGTAATTCGCTTGAAATAACTTTTTGGTAATCGTATTTGAACAATGACAACATGGAGTACTAATTACAATACCAACGGTTCTCACATTAATACAGCGAAATATAAATATAATTCATAATATGTAACACACAGGTTTTGATATTCAAGGGAAGACATCTAGATTGAACTGTCAACGAGCTCTGTTATATGTAGGTATTGAAGTTTCTAACATGACACATCTGGGCATACATGCACAAATGGAATCTTGGACTGGTCTAAAGTTCAAAGCAATGCTTCAAGTAAAAAATGTTCGTCAATATGCATTACTCAATGAAATATTGAACAATCTCACTATGTAAGTCGTCGATGTAGTAGCTCATCGAGATAAGATGGGTAATCCAGTATGTGAAGAATCAGATACTAATCGTTCGAAGTTTGAGAAGGCAAGCATTATAAAAATTTCCAGAGTAAGGCAACTTTATCACCTTTTACGCACTGTGAAATTATATTAAATATGTGTCAGGCGTAACGTGGTTCTTTATTGTTGAGGTAACGTAGAGAATATAGCTATTCACTGAGCACAATTTACAGGTCTTTCACAGCTAATTACAAATAAAACAAAGAAGAGACGTTTATCTTACGAATTACACGTTGACTAGCGCAGCTGCTTTTGAGCAGGTTGTGGGTCCGAAATAGAGAAGATTACTTGGCTTCCGTATTATGTAATTGTTCTCTTTCTTCTCAGGTGACTGATGCACCATAATTTTCTTACAATCCCAACACTGACTTAGCATAAGTGGATTTCGATTCTCAGTTGAATTCTATTTCAGCCACATATAATATCAACATCGATTGCACTAAACGAATTCATTCACAGATTACGCAGTGTTTTTATACGGATTAAATCGACCGTGAATCAATATAAAACGTTAAAAACACGAAAACGTTTGGAGCTCGATCTGGGTAAATACGTTGTAATAGATTTCCTGCCCACTAGATACAAACATACAAACGACAATTAAGTATCTTGGGAAGAACCATTTAAAAGTACTACTGCAAAAACTAGCTGGTCGCGCAGCAACGAGTTATTTTGTGCGTAGATCAGAGGTGCAACTGCAAGAGAGCATCGGAAAAATGCGTTCAGGAAAATTGTCATGTGGCAGCAACTGGCTACAAATTTCCAGTACATCAAAATTCCGCTGACATATAATCGTACGAAAATTGAGAACCTAAAAAATCACCTCGACAATAACAAGATCCGAAACACATACCTGACGTTTATTCGTCGCTCCGTTTTCAAACAAAGATAGTTGACTCGTTAAGGTAAATGTAAAGCTACCACGCCTCGTCTACAATCACTAAAAAATCATTCCCTCTAACGGCGCTCTAAACTTTGCAACTACTTTCATTTGTGGCAACTCTTTATATTGAAACTTTCTTGAAAAATTTTAATTATTTCAGTAGGTGCATGTTACAAAAACTTCAAATCTTGTTTTATATATAAACTGTTCTAAAGGTAAAAATGACTCACAAAATATCAGCTACTCAACGATTCACGCTGATCAGTAATTCATGCAGTAGCATTAGGCACTGAGGATTCAGTTGAGGGAAGCCCTCATTAAAATGGCACTCATGCGGTAATTATTGTAGAAAATATCATCACCAAACTCTGTGATTCGATGAGGAATGTGAGGTTTTCAATTTTCACAACGGTCAGCTTCTCTACCTAGAACATGATCACCGTGTACTCAATTTTCTCGCTTCAGGAATAATAAAAATCTGCTGCTCAGGCACACATCAATAAAGAAATGTTCATTCGTTGATGAACAGGAATGTATGTCATGAGTTGAAGAACTGGCTGAAGTCACACTTTACTTTCAGGTCCCTCCGCAAAATGCTTGAAGCTGTCCCGTAACTTCGCCAACTTCCTGGCGGCCAAGGCGCCGTAATTCTTGTTATACCATTCAGGCGACCGGCCCCTGTCAACACAAAGACTCGTGAGTAACCGTCCATGAACATGAAAATGAGTTTTTATGTGATCTGTATTCTTAACTTGGAAGACCTGACATATGCTTAACGTGTGATTGCTGCATGCAGTTAAAGTTTGAGAGAAAAGCAAAACTTAACTTAAGCAGTTCATTAAAAAGAAGCATTTGGAAAATTTCCATTAGATTAGCCACGCACTGCCCACTGCTTCTCAGTCAGCTATTAGGAATTATTGGTAAAACTTCGATTATCAATTTTAAGTGTAATTTCTCAACGTGCTGTAAAATCTACATATAAAGGGTGTGGCAAAAGTCACATGATATATTTAGAATTAATTTATGCAAAAACTACTTGAGATAGAAACTTCAGGTAAATTGCAAACGAAAGAAAGGGTTTTAGAGGTTTTATTTAAATAGGATATCATCTAAATGTTCACCATGTTGGTTTATGCGCATGCGCATTCTTTTCGTAACAGAATCCAGTACTTTTCTTAGCATCTCGGGAGGTATGTTGCGAATCTCTTGAGAAATGTTCTCTTTCAAATGTTCCAAAGTACGAGGCCTATTAATGTATACTTTTGACTTTAAGTACCCCATAAAAAGAAATCCAAAGGGGTCAAATCACAAGATCAAGGAGCCCAAGGAATCCCACTTCACTCACAAAAGGTTACTGTCTGGTGTGTTATGACAAGTGAAAGGATTATTGGTCCCTTTTTTTATGAAAATCAGAATGGAGAAACTGCGACTGTAACTGGAGCTGCACATCGAAAATTCATTGAAGAATATTTAAGACCTCAAATTTAAGATGGGAATATGTGGTTTCAACAAAATGGTGTAACAGCCCATACAGCAAAGGAATCAATTCAACTTTTGAAGACAATTTTCTCAAATCGATTAATTTCACGTTTGGTGGTATTCCTTGGGCTCCTAGATCTTGTGATTTGACCCCTTCGGATTTATTTTTAGGGGGTACTTAAAGTCAAAAGTATACATTAATAGGCCTCGTACTTTGGAACATTTGAAAGAGAACATTTCTCAAGAGATTCACAACATTCCTCCCGAGATGCTAAGAAAAGTGATGGATTCTGTTACGAAAAGAATGCGCATGTGCATAAACCAACATGGTGGACATTTAGATGATATCCTATTTAAATAAAAACTCCAAAACCCTTTCTTTCGTCTGCAATTTGCCTTAAGTTTCTATCTTAAGTAGTTTTTGCATAATTAATTCTAAATATATCATGTGACTTTTGCCACACCCTTTATAATAGATAATGTAATTCCATCTCTTTCTTTCTCTCTCTCTCTCTCTGTATCTGTGTCCGCCCCATTACTTCTTATCTATTATTGAAGAAAACTAATTGAACTGAAATCATAACGGGTATGCATGTAGTATAAGCATTGTATTATGGATACCAAAGGCACCCGATCACTATAAAATACTCATTTTTTTCCGTTATTAGTTTTCGTTTTTTATACAGCCATGATATTGGTAGATTAGATACAGAATGGAAGTTCTGTATACATGAAAAATATTCAGATTCTGATGGTACCACGGATAAATTGAAAAATGTATTTATTTCATCGATCATTAACTTTATCATTTTTGAAACAAGGAATTTTTACGGGTACTATCTGGGCCATGTTATCGGTAGATAAGATGCAGAATAGAAGTCCTGTATATATTAATGAAAAGTATTCATTTAAAACAAAATAATTCGTCGTAAACCTTTAATGCATTTATCTTTATAATCTACATATATAATAGACTACATATCTCCATCTCTCTCTCTCTCTCTCTGTATCTGTATGTGTCCGTCCCATTACTTCCTATCTATTACTCAAGAAAAATATTGAACTGAAATCAGAACGGGTATGCATGTATTACAAGCATTGTATTGTGGATACCAAAGACACTGGATCACTATAAAATACTCAATTTTTTCCTGTTATTAGCCTTCTTCTCTTACACGGCCATGTTATCGGTCAATAAATAGAAAATGGAAGTTCTGACTATATTCATGAAAAATATTCAGATTCTGATAGTGCCACGCGTAAAACTAAAAATGTATTTTATTTTACAGATCCTGAATTTTATCATTTTTAAACCAAGAAACTTCAACGGGTACTATCTGAGCCATGTTATCAGTAAATAAGATAAACAATTTAAGTTTTATATGTATTCATCTATATATTAATACGCTTACGACTATCGTACCTGTGCGTCACACCCTTCATTGCGGTGTCTATTATACGGTTGGGGTCGGGTCACGTTACATTGTTACTATGGGTTGGGAATTTTATGAATGTGTTGTTTTTAGAATTATTTTCCATTTTTTAATTTTTTAAATGGTTTATATTTTTAAATTACTTTTTAATGTTTTTAATTTTGTAAATTTTCAAACGGTTTAATTTTTTGAATTTTTTAATATTTTAGTTGTTTTTCTTTTTTGATTGTTTTAATGTTTTAAATTGCTTAATTTTTTTATTTTTTTTTAGTTTTTGAACTTTTTGAATTTTCGGAATTTTTAAATTTTTGATATTTTGTCAGTTATTTGAATTTTTTGAATTTTTAAAGTGCTGCTAGCGAATTAGTGATACCGACAATACTTTACTTATGTGCGAACCTGTACTATGCGTTCCCTGATATGATAAATTGACTAAGTATGCAGCAATAAATGACAAATTAAGTTCGCTATTTTATTTTACTCTTTAGAAAGGTTGCGTTAAGTTAAATGGGTCTTTCACTTTATATAGGATATATACATACACACATGTCCTGTGTTGGATTATAGTGGTTTCATTTAATTTTCTAGATGGCATCAAAGTTGTTGAATCATATAATCAATGATTGTTAATTTATTCACTACCTGTAAAATCATGCTACTGAACCAACCGCGAGTTATTCGCGGCTCCTGATAGTGAAAAGTATTAATTTAAAGAACAATATTTCGTCGCAAATCTTTAATGCATTCATCTTGATAATAATTTTAAATCAGTAAAATCTAAACCGTGGAACTTCCACGGAAACTGTCTAGTAATTTCATGTAAGTTAAATTTAAATCGTGGAATTTCCACAGGATCTCTCTAGTAAATTATAAGAAATGTCTACAAATTCTGTGTGTTGTGTGGGTTTCTGTTACCTAGCGTTGTGGTAATATGTATTTGTATTCCGTAGGTGTTGCAGTGTGTGTGTGTGAGTGTGAGAGAAAGAGCAAAAGAGAGAGAGAGAGAGAGAGCAAAAGAGAAAGGGCAAAACAGAGAGCAAAAGAGAAAGGGCAAAAGAGAGAGCGAGAGCGAGAGAAGGAGCAAATGAGAGAGCGAGAGCAAGAGAAGGAGCAAATGAGAGAGCGAGAGCGAGAGAAGGAGCAAATGAGAGAGCGAGAGCGAGAGAAGGAGCAAATGAGAGAGCGAGAGCGAGAGAAGGAGCAAAAGAGAGAGCGAGAGCCAAAGAAAGAGAGCAAAAGAGAGAGCGAGAGCCAAAGAAAGAGAGCAAAAGAGAGCGAGAGCCAGAGAAAGAGAGCAAAAGAGAGAGCGAGAGCCAGAGAAAGAGCGAGAGCCAGAGAAAGAGAGCAAAAGAGAGAGCGAGAGCCAGAGAAAGAGAGCAAAAGAGAGAGCGAGAGCCAGAGAAAGAGCAAAAGAGAGCGAGAGCATAAGAGAGCGAGAGCAAGAGCAAAAGAGAGAGCCAGAGCAAAAGAGAGAGCCAGAGCAAAAGAGAGAGCGAGAGCAAAAGAGAGAGCGAGAGCATAAGAGAGAGCGAGAGCAAGAGCAAAAGAGAGCGAGAGCAAGAGCATAAGAGAACGAGAGCAAGAGCAAGAGTGAGAGCAAGAGAGAGCGAGAGCAAAAGAGAGAACGAGAGCAAAAAAGAGAACGAGAGCGAGAGCAAAAAAGAGAGCGAGAGC
>VCRD01000524.1:67542-101181 GCA_006783055.1 Trinorchestia longiramus
AAGGAGAGGGAGGGGGAGAGAAGGAAAAGGAGAGAAGAAAAAGGAGAGGGAGGGGAAGAGAACGAAAAGGAGAGGGAGAGAGGGAGAAGGAGAAAGAGGGAGAAGGAGAAAGAGGGAGAAAGAACGAAAGTGAGAGAAAAGAAAAAATACAAGCAGTAAGAAAAGAAAAATGAGAAACAGGAAAGAAAAGAAAAAAGAGAAAAGGAAAAAGGAGTAACAGAAAAGGAGAGAAAAAAGAAAGAGAAAGCAAGAGAAGAAATAAAATAAAAATGAGAAAACAAAGCGAGAAAGGAGAGAAAAACAGCAAGAAAGAAAAAAGAGAGAAAAGAAAAATAAAAGAAGAGAAAAAAGAAAGGGAAATGAGAAAAAAGTCAAGGTAAAAAAGTCAAAGAAAAAATAGAATAAAGAGGAAAAAGAAAAAAGAGAGAAGAAGAAAAACAAGAGAGAAAGAAGAAAGATAAAGAAAGCAGGAGAAAGAAAGAGAAAACAAGATAAAGAAAGAGAAATAAAGAAAAAGAGATAAGGAGAGAGAGGAGATAGAGAGAAAGAGAGAAGGGAAGAGAGAAAAAGAGAGGAGAGAGAGAGAAAAAAGAAAGGGAGAAAGAAGTCGAGAAAGAAAAGGAGAGAAAGAAAAGGAGAAAAAGAAAAGGAGAAAAAGAAAAAGAGAAAAAGAAAAGGAGAGAAAAACAGGAGAAAGAGGAGAGAAAGAAAAATAAAGAAAAAGAGAGAGAGAAAAAGAGAATGAAAGAGAGAGGAGAAAGAAAGAGAGAGAGAAGAGAGAGAGAGAGAGGAGAGAAAGAAGGAGACAGAGTGTGAGGAGAGATTGAGAAGAGAGAGAGAGAGAGGAGAGAGCAGAGAGAGAGAGAAATTGTGTGTAAATGCGTTATGTATTTTTTGTTGTGTTTTTATGTGTGTCGGTTTTGTGAGTGTTGTGCGTGTGTTATGTGTGTTGTGTGTTGTGTGTGTGTTTGTGTGCGAGTGTGATGTGTGTTTTATATTTTTTGTGCGAGTGTGATGTGTGTTTTGTATAGGTGCGTATTTTGTAAATGCATGTGTGTGTGTGTGGGTGTGTGTGTATGTTGTAAATGTAGGCGTTTGTGTTGTAATAAATGTATGTGTGTGTTGTAAATTGTGTGTGCTGTTTGTGGGTGCATGTTTTGTGGATTGTGTTTTCAGCATGCGTGCAGTCTGTGTGGCGTTGATGTTAACGAGTGGTTTGTGAGTGCCGTAGAAGTAAATGTAAACCTTGTCAGTAAGTAAACATAACAAATAAGTAAATGGTGATTTGATACACACAAAACAGGTATTTTTTGAGAGTTCTGTTCACTCACCTGAGATCAATTCTAGAGACGTGAGTGACTCTAGACTTGCCACTGCCACACGGCTGAATGAAGTAACGTGACACGAGCACGATGCCCCTCGTGCAGCCATCCACCAGCTTCGCGTCAGGATGCTCAACTGATGTCTCCACTAGAGCGCAGGAACCACCAACGCGACCCATGTCGCTACGCCAGCATCTTCAAGATTCAGAAAGCCATCAATAAGAAGCAAAGCAATGCAATAATAGTTCACAAAATTATGATCATTGTCAACAAAAAAATTTAAAATCCCGAATTGGTGAAACTGGTTTCTTTGCCCCATGATTGGTATATACACTTCGGTAAGTAATTAAAAATGCAGAATTTCTATACTATAATAAGAGCCGCGTCCGTCGGTCCGAATCACACTCTTCTAATCGATAGCTTTGATAGCAACAAGGATAAAGCTTAAGAAATACAAGAAATCATTTTATTGGATTAGTTTTCTGTGGCAATTCAATTCCCTTTCACTTGCATTATGGTATCCAGAATACACAATCGGTTTATTTTTACAAATAGAAATTTTCTTTGGACCTTTTTCTGTTGAAATTCATCATGATGCTTTGATATTTTTGATTGATAATGCGAAAAGAAATGTTTTAAATTAGTTTGACCAGTAACCTGGCTACCACTTAGTATAAGCCAAAGATTTTGGAAATTGAGTTATTGTTTTCAGAATGGTGATTTTCTTGAAAAGCTTCAAAGAGATAATAGAGGATATTTCAGAATAAAATTCCGGCAAAAAAGGCCAACATGGATAGAGACGTGTCCAACCGTAAGAGAGAAGCAGCAAGACTTCGATAGCAAGAAAGACGCCGACGACTATCGGACGAACAACACGAAATGGCAAGACGAAGCAATGCTGCTCGCATTGCAAAGTTCACGGGTACACATTGCACTAGACAATACAATGCATTGTATTGTCGGTACCTAAGACACCGGATCACCATGAAACACGCCATTTTTTCCGTTATTAGCTTTTTTCTCTCACTTGGCCCAGTCATTAGTAGATAAAATAGAAAATAGAAGTTCTGTATACATTCCTGAAAAATATTCAGATTTTGATAATACCACGGGTAAAAATGAAAAATGTATTTTACTTCATAGATCCTGAATTTTGCGGGTACACATTGCACTAGTAATCATACAAAGAAACAGTACGAAGGAAGTGATAAAAATTTGTATCAGATCTTCGAGGAAAACTATGAATACCTTAGCACGCAGAAGTCATTAGAGGGTTTAGGGAGCATAGACTTGGTTAGGTACTGCCACACGTCCGACTGCCGGTCCAGTCTGGCAATGGTGCGCCATTTGGCTAAAGAGTCGTCCCACAGATGTCTGCAAACATAGGAGGTGCTAAAAAAATATCAACTAACCCAAACAAATACATCTTCAGATGCCCCGGAAAATTTAAATCTTCAAAACTTATATATGTAAACTGAAATGATCTCAATGGTAACTAAATCAAACGCCTGAGAACGCAAATACAAGAGGAAAACAACGAACTAAATATTTACTAAAATAGACTGAAGACTAAAATTCATGGTTCAATCCTCGCAACTTCGCACTTATTCCTAAAATTTGTTTTCTAGTTGTATTAATAAGTTTAAATTAAATTCTGGTAACTATTCACTGAAATACTGCCTAGTCTTTATCTAGATGGAAAAAAATAAATATATTCATGGTATTAACCGAACACAGAACAAACACCCTGATCCCTCGTATGCCAGAAATTTTTCTACACACAATTTACATAAAATAATCTTCTTACGGTTGTACTGAAGCTTTCGCTAGACCGTGTCGACATGATTCACAAAAAAAGGCTAAATCCGAAAAATTTCAAAACCGTCAATTGAATGAGATGCTCCTTTTTTTCTCAAATGCCCCACGCATACAATGAAATGTAACCGCTTTAAAGCGCGGAGAAGTAGGCTGCGTGAAACTAAAAAAACACAGACTATTCAAATAGAATAGATTATTATTTCCCCATAACAATTATAATAATTATGCAATTAATAATTAATAACCGCAGCCACAATAAAAGCGATGTCAGCCGCAATACACAGTATCAAGAGGCAGTGATCTAATTTGCAATAAAACAGGCAAAGGAAAACTAAGATGAAACTAACCTTTCCTGAAGCACTCTGTTGAGTAGTTCAGCAGGTGGCGCCTCCACATCAGTGGTCACTTTCCAAAGGCGAAGAGGATGGCCGTCGCCGACCTTCCTGTAAATGACCTCCACATCTGGGTCGGGGGAAGATAAAGACACGTACGCCCGGTTCCTGGGAACAGAAACCACCTTTAAAGTAAGAATAACCTAACCTACTGAACATCACCCGAAATTACAAATGGGTGTCCCCAAAGCTGAACATGAACAAACATACTTTCTTAACTCTGAGTGATACAAATGTTATCTCTAACAAAATTCCAAAACGCTTCAAATTCTGGCTCTACTTTGAAAAAGTACGATGCATTCCCCTCACAAGAGGTGCGCACACTATTGCTATAACCTTGTCCCTAATAATAATAAAAATAAGTTGAAGAAGAGCACATTTCTCATTGCATTCTCGAACTATTGTTCAAAATATTGTTGAAAGAAGTGACAGGTATGAAAGTTTTGTTTAGATTTCCCGGCATTAGCGCTCAATTCACGCTTCTAAGAACTTTTTTCACATGAACTACATGTACTCACTCAATTACTACAACTACTTACTCAAGAAAGTCACAACAAATATCAAATTAGAATTGTAAGCCTAAAAATTTGCCAATAATACGGTAGAACTAATCTCTGCACAGCCAGCTCTACGTAATCAGCTAGTTTCTGGCCCTCACTTTTCTTTGACCTCCTTAATGAGAGCCGCTATACACGAGTCCATATAGGCAGCCCAGTCCGAACTGTGTTGGGGGCTGGGAGAGCCGTCCACAGCCTCCGCCAAGGAGGGGTTGTGAGAAGAAGAAAAAGAAGAAGTCATGCCAAGATCTTCTACGTGCACCGGCTGGCTCGTCTCCAGGTACGTGAAGGATATTTGAGTGAGCATTTCCGCGCTGATGAAGTCGATCAAGTGTACCTACAAAGAAAATCCAATATAGCTTCGGTATGACAATCATGAAAGCACAAAAGCACGCAAATGTGATTGCCAAACTCAAAGCCATACCTAAAGAAACAATTCCAACTGTGAAACTTTCAATATTCGTTGAACATGAGTAAACTGAAACAAGCAAAGCTTCACATGGGTGGGTTCAATTCTTAATATATTACCTTTTGAATCATCATCTGAAGGCACACGTGAGCCGCTTTGTTGTCATTTAAATCTTTTTGTTCTGGAGAGCCGCTTACGTTTTTTCTTCTCAGAGGACTGACCCCTGAGCCACCTACGCACAAATGGAATAAGGACGGTGCCAAGCACACAGCCAAGTTACTCGCCGTCATCTGCAAATCAATAAATTAAGTATTAACAACATAAATATACTCCGCACTCACACAATTTACTGCTGGACATTTTTATTGGAATGTAAGCGAGCTTATTACAAGAAAATCTGAATGTTAATAATTAACCACAGCTGCAAAAAAATTAAGCTGAAGCCAAAACATTCTCTTGGAATGTTATGGTGTGTAGCGAAAAATTCATTGGTAGTACATTTTAGAGCGTTTGCGGATAGTATAATAGAATTCCAAAGAGGTCTCCTAAATCGCAAAAGAAGAGAATGAATACAAATCAAAAGGAAGTCGAGAACAATTGAAAGACTAATAAATAAGGCGAATATCATCTTCCAAAAATTAGCCGTCAATCGACCCCAAAAAGAGTGTGAGCTGCTCACGACAGTTCTTAGGAATGACGATGTTGTTCTCAATATTCGACGAACAGGACATACATACAGCAGTATTTAATTACTACATACATACATATTAATTTCAAATATTAATTGATCGCACTGTGGACACAATGTAAAATCTTCATGAAAAATATAGAATGACGTAGCTTTATTGACGGAGAAGTTAGAAATTGCTACACAAAATAATTGCAGGATTTTGAGCTGGTTACTCTACGCTTCGAGTATGCACAATTTATCAGTGTCATTTTGAATGATTGTAAGAAGAAGTAATCAAAATTTGCTTACCAAGCACTAAAATCATTACAACGCGTACATGATTGAGTTAAAGAGTTGCCCACCTGATTGAGGTGAGAATTGGAAGCCATTTTATCGAGGAAAGTAAGAAGCGTCATGAGGGCTTCCCTGTTCTCGTCAGGCAGCATCAGTAGCGCGCACTGCATCGCCTCCATACGATCGGTCTCCGGCAAATCTACAACACAGTTCAACTTATAAATACTTTCAAATCATGGACAGTTTTGCACGGTCGTGAAAAAATAATGTTGGATTAGATAAGACTAAAAGTGTAGCGACTAATTCTTCTACCTAAAGGTTCTCAAATTTGACATATTATTATTCACGAATCATAAATAAGAAACTGAAATTACGTAGAAACACCAGAGGTACTCAGTATATTGTCATACCTATATGCCAATGAGACTCTATCTACAAAGCCGTATTCTTTTATTACTTCTTAATAACGAACGCAAATAAATTCGATACTCACAATGAAAAATAGCTAAGAAGGCCTCAGAGATTTTGTTAGTGAGAAGGACCTCCGGTAGTTCCCTGAAGTAAGTCTTGACCATGTCGGCCACATCGAAGGCGCCGTAGGTTGCGAAGTCCACTGCCTCGCCCTGGTCTATCAACTCACGTAGCTTCTGAATACGAGATCGCACGCCAGGCTTGCGGAACAAGCCGACCTGCTCGAATGAATGGTAATTATTCTCAAATTACAGTTGACTCAATACAGTGCATTAATTATATTTCAGTGTTGTAGAATTATAATCCTAGAACACTCTCTTAATTTTTGTTAGCAATTTTTTTAGTGCGAATACAAACGAATGGGCTAGTTATAAATTAAAAGAATATGTTCCATATGGATGAAAACTAAACATTCGTAGTATATACAAGCAAATCATGTAAAGCTTTTCCACGTGTTCTGACAAACAAAAGTCACCGCGACTAAGCAGTGTAAATTGAAAATCATCATTTACTCCAGCGACCTGGTCAGAACACGACTGGTCGAGGTAGCGAAGAGCGTCAGTGATGACGGGCGGTAGGGGAAAACCAGTCTTCCGCTGCGTCACCTGTAGCGCCACACCGAACACTTGACTGCTAGTGTTGATGTTCGTCTTGTTTTCTGAAGGACGGAATCTCTTTGTCATGAACTTTGGAAGCTCCCAGTTCCAGGTGGGTCGGGATGGGCAGTGGTGCTCCATGAGAGCCGTTAATCTGACGGTAGGTAAACATAATTTAAAGTCTGATCCCCAGAACATCAAGCAGCCCAAAGCATCAATTATTTAACCTTATCGAGGAGCTAGCAAGTTGAAATTATTCAAAAAATCTATTCTCAAGTATTCCTTAATTCATTTAATTCAAATGGTTGTCATTATGAAATTCATTACGTGACCGTCTTAGGAGTGGTAACATGCCACAATTTTCAGTAAATTATACTATCATGGTTCAAAAACAAATCAACTTACTAAAGTAGAATAATCATGTGTAGCAACTAATGGACGTGACATCACTTGGTCTCACTTCAACATCCCGCACAGTCAGTAATGTGGAGAGCTCTTTGAATTGAATAAAAGATACCATATAGTGGGTCACCCTACTGACCATTGTATTGCGCGGTGAGCAGGTCTGTAAATCCCGATAACTTAACCACATAATTAGTAGAGGAGCTCAGGTGTTTCCCTTGGTTCAAACTCTTTTTAATTGTAAATCTTACCTTATCTCTTTTCCTTCATAAAATTTAGTTCGCAGTGTATTTCACTAATGCTCCTCCATAAACCACGTCAGAAACTCACCTCAACAACGCTCGTTTCCTCAAGATGAGCATCTGGCCTGCGCTGAAGTGAGAAATGTGCATTCCTTCGTCACCGGCAGAGGAACGTTTATTGCCGTCATTGAAACTGTGCCAACGCTCCACGGTGTTTCTTCTGTTAAAAAACAGATAGTCTCTTTTACAGGAAAATATTAAACATAGACTATTATTCTTACTATACACATTAATAGTGTGTACTTACCACTGAATATAGAAAGTGGATGACAACGATATTCCACAAATGTGTGCGAAAGACAGTATTGATTCCTGAATTGAAAATTTTACTTATTCAAAACAAAGTACTTACACAACGCTACAAAAGAAGGAAGTTTAGATACTCCATTAACTAACTGTCATCAAAACGAGACAGAAATTCGAGGATACAATCGTAAGGACTTCCATTCTGGTCTAACCTCGATGGAATTTTACTTCTAAAATTTGAGGATTGATGGAATCTTTACCTTTTAGGTCGGTGCACTTCAAGATGTTGAGAGGACGGGGTAAGGAGCGCTGCAACATCCTGCTCCACGTTGGAGGGACATGGAGAGCCCCGACTGTCCGCTGTACAACACTCGCTGCTGCCAGAACCTTCCCGTGCACTTGTTGACGCTATCACAAATAAAAGCAATGTTTAAAGACAGTGATACTAAACTGAAATTATTAACTACTAGTTTCACTTCATTGAGCAAATTCTTTGGTTTAGATGGTAGTAATTATGGTTTAGAAGGACATTGGATATTTATTCGCTAGCTTGTTATTATTTATGTATCCACACCGGTACAGTATTTGTCATTATGAACGCTTGTATCGACGCTCAGGAGTATCAACGCTTGTAGCGGTCGAAATTTTAACCCATTTAATCCCAGCCAAAAAATATAGTTTCAGAATCATTTATTATTGAAATACTGTGTTATCAATGACAAAGTGAATTCATAATCGTACTTCAAATTCATGTGCAGATATTATTGCAATAGCTAGGCTCCAATTTTTTTACAACCATCAATTGCAGCACAAATCAAACCTTGTTTCAACATGATGGTCGTTGCGAAAACACAACGGGAGGGTTAAAATGAGTTAATAAACCTCTACTTTCAATAAATGAAATGGTAATTCCTGACTTGCATTGAGTAATTGTCCCTCAATTCTCCCTCAATGATTTTACACGCAACTAGCAACATTTTATATAAACCTAAATCCTCAGTGAGGTAACTCTTTTCTAATTTTCTCTGGTGTTTTTATAAATGGTGCAAATGATTCTGGAAATGTGGTCTAAGAGGCTATTCCTAATAAATTCAATTAGATTACAGAAAAATTATGACATCAAAAAGGAAATCTGGCAGTCCAATATGAACAGCCCCAACAAATTCGGCTATTATAACAGTAGAGTAGTGTCATTTTTTCTTGATGCTTCAAGGTACGTGTAACTTCCTACTGAGCCTAATTAAAGAATATTTTAATTAGGCGTAAGTACTTGTAAATGAGCAATACTGTATTTAATTAGTAGTATTATCTACGAGCAAAATTTAGTGAAAGTAAGAATAAGGCCCACAAAGTAATATGAAAGGCCTGACTAGTTACCTGAGTCCATGGTAACGTCCGGTCGGTAGTCCTGGTAAGTTCTGTTGCAGATGATGATGGGGACATTGTCGTATATAGAGTGTCGCTCGTCGTCAGGACTCGGAGGAGAAGACTCTCTTCTTTCTATTTTGTCTAAAAAGAAAGGACTTTTAGAATCAATCTGATGCTTTTGGACAAAATCAGATAATAATGCGACAGTAAGTTCACTGATACGCCAAATTCAGTTGTATTAATTGAAGTACCCGATAACCATAATGTATTGTAAAAAATGCAAATGAATAAAAAAAGTACATAGATATACTGATATGTTATGTTAGCTTCCACTTTTAAAATTAGACTGCAGTAGCAAGATCAATGTTATACGCTTGATTAAATCAAAATGTTTCGAATACTCATAATAGTCTCAACGAACATTAAAATATTAATGAGTGGCTTTTCATTATTATTTCATGTTATACATCATAGCTCACTTCTATTGTTGATGAGCATTTGTTCTTTCGTAGGTGGAGTACCGGAGAGACCGTGAGGTATATTGACGGAGCTAGAATGTTGGAGCGGAGTGTGCCGGCAGTAGCTGTCTTCCGACCCACCTGAAGATAACTTATTTCGAAGCAATACCTTGTCCTGAAAAACAATTTTTCTTATGTACATGTTTGGAATAACAACAAAAGACTTTCTCTAATTTATAAATTTATATCTCTCCCCACATCGTACTGTAACGTATCTGTTGAAGCAACTCAATTCCATGAAGCCAAAGTTATCAAATCAATCACTGCAGTGAGCGCTGCGAACAAGACGGATATTGAAGAACACCTCAGTAAATAATAGAATAATACGAAACAATTGTCGGATAGAGGTTAAGAAACAGTAGCCCGAAGGGTAGAAAATATTAATAAACGCGATATCAAAGTTACTTAACATAAATGTGATTTGACACGGTTCCAAAACGGTAAAACTTAAGCTAACTACGAAATTTTATGTTAGACTTACATCCACGCAGAAATTATCTCATATGAAAATTAACATTAAGTTCAAGATATTGTTCACGCATTTACGGGCGTTTCATATATTTTCAAATGGATAAAATAATAAATTTGATGGTGTACAGAATAGTTCATAAAAGAGACCGTACTTAATACTCAATTGATGAAAACAGTTGTGCATACAACTTTTTCCGTTGGTCGGAAACAGTTGATGAAGAAAAAAAAAGTCTAAAAATGAACTCTTTCATGGTACTTTCAACGTTATACACCGTACTTTTAAAAAGGCACAACAAACAAAAGTAGAATTAATTTCATGAAGAATACGCATTTTCATTTAAATTTCTTCAATATTGGAAAAACATCTTTCGATCTTTCTAGCTCACATTGGAAGACGGCTGAGCGTTCTTTGTTTGTTAATTCGTGCTTTTTAAACCTTCGATTATCTTTTACAGTATCTTTTGCTTAGTTTTTCATTTTTCCCGTTACAGCTAGTGGTCTGAAAAACCTTTAATATTCTTTGGTAGAAACGATCGTGTTATTCGTTATTTAATAAGATTTGAATTAAAACAATGCACGCACTAGTTTTAACATACTCAAAGCTAATTTTCATCACAGGAAAGGAATTGTTTTAAAAACACTACAGGCCGGAATGTTCTCTAACTGTTTCCTAACCAGGTGCATTCAATTTCAATTTAAAATTTAAACAAAATTTCACATTGAGGAGTTTCATGTGAAAAAAGTATATTTTCCAACATTGAAAATATAAGCACCGGCAAAAAACTTTACATCGTAATGCCTTAGAACTAAATTGAAATTTATGTAGCGTTTCAATCCCATATGATTGGAAATTTAGGAATCGATGTTATACTAACGTCATCGCAAGGAGTGACGCGACTCCTGTAGGTTGGCAACGAGCACTCAGAATCACTGAAAGCAGCTCCAGCATCTGACCCTCTGCTGTCACAGCTTTTGCCACTCCCGCCACTCCTTGAACTGCTGCCACCACCACCACTCTTCACACTGTGGACGCTTTTACCGCCACTCATGTCGCTGTGGAGATCACCTCCTCTCGCACACGTATCATCTTGGCTCGGCAAAAATCTTTTTCTGCGCCGCGATCGGAATAAAGGTGTCGAATTTTGGGACTGATCCGACGTTAAGGAAGAAGAATCCTGAAAATTAGACGTTCTTCAGTTATGTACAGCATAAAACCATTACATCAAAGTGTCTCACTACTACACTAAACTTCACATACAACTCCTAAGTAACTTCACCATACATGACAGATGTAACAATAAAAACTGATCGAAGAGATTTATTTAAAAAAAAATTTCAGGTGAAAGTTTTCAGTCTTCATTGAAAATTGCATAGAGTACCAAGCTTCCAATTTATCTACAGACACGTTTAGGGCGAACGTAACGATTATAACGAACAATAAACTTATTTCTAAGTAACTAAGATACATATTAAGAAATGCTTTGAAGTAAAACAGAGCACGCAGGAAAAAGAAAGTGCGCCCGCTTTCTTGAGTAAAAAATATATATGAAAATATATATTTCTATCAATGTTTGGATTAATGGCTCAAAGAGTTCATACGGTAAATTTAAGCATAAATATTAATTTCTTGATATAAAGAAGTCTAGTTCACCGTATCTATTTTGTGATGATTTTCTCTCTCAATTTCGCAGATATGACAAGTAATTAATTTTATGTCGTTGCGTTTCAACGACGTCTCATTTCACCAACTTCGCAGCTGAGACTCAGGTCATTAAATTTTGCAGCTAAATTTTCTTCTCTCGGCACTCTCTCCTTAATAGACTCTCGAATATAAATTCTTCAAGAAATAGTTTGCTTTGCTCCTGTCCGAGAAGACCTCCTCTTCATAAATATAGAAAAATGATGGCAAACGATGCTAACTTCGCATCGTTCATTCATCACAGATATGTACCGTAAATCTATCCAGCTCACATAAGCGTAAAAATTAATAATCCATCTATTTGGTGACATACTTCGCCCTGAGAGTGAGCGTGTCTAGAGAGACTGCGGTGTCTGGGTGCTGTGATCATCCTGGATGGTACGTCGGTAGCACCATCCTCCTGCTGCAAGTCGATGCAGCCAAGCTCTGCCACTCTGTTTTCTATGGCCGCAGCACTGCTTAACTGCACAGAAAGACAGGTTATCATTTCTGCTACAATACTAACGGTACGATATAGGGCGTTAAGAGGTTAGTATATAGTGTTATACACAGTTACTATGCTTAATGCATTGGTGTTGGGAAGGTGTGCGCCAGGAAACAAAATGAATGGAGAAAAAGAGTGAGGATAATGTTTTTTGTAAGTAGCTCTAACGACGCCTAGTTTCACATCCAGCATTTTCGCTTGAGCAACGCAGATGTGACGGAGGTGCACGTGACAGGATGCACGAAAGATAAACACGGAGGCAGCATGACAGAATCACCAGCTTGGTCGACTGGTGAGCGAGTCTGCTTGCGAGCAGAAAGACCCGGGTTCGAATCCCGCTGCCGACATGGTTGACGCGGCTAGAAATACGGCATGGGACTTGGGTAAACAACTGAATAATTATCGAAGTAATTATCCGACCCAAGAATGGGCCAGAAGGTTCGTTCCTATAGCCTCATTCTATTCTATTCTAGTGGCACGTTGAATTAAATAGAGTAAGTTCAACTGGTCTTCAGCTCTCCACTTTCAGTGGAGGTGTCACAGTATACCACATTCATTATGGAAATTCGTCCGTTAAACATACGTTTACTCGCAATTTAACTACCGTAATAAATTGGTAGAAGTGCAGTAGCAAGATATGAGTGAATTCTCTAGTTAGTAAGTTTCTTACAATATGATCGTGCATCTATACGCAGCGTTGGGGCTACTTGTTTTTGCATAGTAGAGCAGGGGCTTCTAAACAGTTTTTAGATTTTATGATCTTAAAATGTCTTATGTCAAATATCAGAGGGCTCAAGACGTAACTAAACTGAACGGGGCGAATACCTGTGCAAATCAATCCTTACGAGAATACGACAATGAAAGCAGACAAGAAAAGAAACCACCTCAACAAAACAGACATGAAGAAATTAAACCTAACAGCAGCTTCCGAACAGACCACTGCTAGATACCTAACCACACCTTCGAGTTACAAATAGGTCTCAAAGTATACTGAAGAACAGTCATTTAATCTCTTTCACTTTAGTTCTCTTGAGAAATACAAAAGTATTCCAAAATGAGGAACATTCTCTTTGGAAGCTCTTGGTAGTCTCATATGTCCAAAGAACTGTAAGGAAACTGTTTTGAATTTCATAATAGCAGGGAAAACTTTACGTGACAAATTTCTGGTGTAATTTAAAACGTATTGAAAATTTTTATAAATAATTCCTTCGACGAAGAGCGAACAAAAATCTATACGCACAATAAAAGTGACAATAACAAGTTTTCAACAAAATGAATGATATTAACGAAGCACTAATGAATCGATAGTTCGATGTTAATGAATCATTAATTTCAGTTGACATTAACGCCTTAAAATGAATCTTCTCTCCAAATGATGACTTCAAAGCAGTACTTCATACTCACAAGAGGTCTGCTGATCTGCAGTGAGCCACCTTCTCTGTGAGGTTTCCTCTTCTTCTTGGTCTTCATGGACTCCATCCTCCTGAGAAGCGCCTTGGCACTGTCTTTGATGCGCTCTGAGCCCGAGCGCTTGAAGGGCGGAGGCTCCACATCCAGCATCTTGCCTACCTCTGCACAGGCACGAGCGCTTAGTTAAAGGTGTTTATGTGCTCCTTCATCTTAAATAAGAAATGCTCCGCTAGTAGGCTACACTCTACTCTGCATGAATACTCACTCGTCTGACAAACTACATAGTCTTGTCTCATTTACTACATGCTCCTTTATTGTCATTTTACACAGTTTGACCAAAAAAATGTTAACCGAGAGTATATTATTTATTGGTTCCCAGAATCCCAATTGTATCTATAAAATAGATGTTCTATTATGATGGATTTTCAATAACGAAAAAACAGCTAACTTATGCATGCAATTAGTATTATGAATACTACAAAATAAATAATATAATTTCGTTCAGCTTCTTTTTGGGTCATCCTGACTATCACACAAACTACATAGTCCTCTGTCACACATGCTACAGGGTGGCGCATAAGTAACGCACCCTTTTAAAAAATTAATAATAAATAAAGTATGAAAGGTATAACGATGGGGATAATTGCAAAAAATAGAGGAACTCTTAAAGTTTATTTTACAACTAAGTATGGAAAATAATATCCTTTAAATGATTACTATTGTTGGTCAAACATAAACGTACTCTTTTAATGAAGCTGTTCATTACTGCACTTAACATCTCTGGAGTTATCCTGCTGATTTCTTGAATAATTTTCAGTTTTAATTCCTGTAGAGTATTAGGCTTGTCAATGTAAACTTTCCCTTTTAAATATCCCCAAAGAAAAAAGTCAAGTGAGCTCAGATCTGGAGATCTTGGTGGCCACAGTACGTCACCAAAACGCGAAATTACTCGTGGAAAATTCATCCTTAGCATGTCCATAGTTTCCCTTGCAGTATGAGCTGTAGCTCCATCTTGTTGGAACCAGATATTTTGTGTGTTCATGTCTTCCATCTCACGAAAAAATACTCTTGCAACATTTGTCTATATCTGTTTCCATTCACAGTCGCTGTATTGCCATCAACATCTTCAAAAAAATATGGGCCAATGATTCTTGATGACGTTATTCCACACCACACTGTTACTTTAAGTGGATGAAGTGGATGCTCATGGATTTCTCTTGGATTTTCAGATGCCCAGATTCTGCAGTTTTGTTTATTCACTTCGCCATTAAGGTGAAAATGAGCTTCATCAGTCATGATTAGGTTCGTTATGAAATTTTCATCATCTGCAAGCTGCAGAACTTTTTGAGCATAATCCAACCGCTTTTGGTAGTCCGTAAGCTGAAGCTCCTGCGTCAGTTGAATTTTATAAGGATGATATTTCAAATCTTCTTTCAGAATTCGTTGTAGAGACCTGCGAGACATCGTCAGTTGAGTAGAACGTTTCCTCGTTGAAGTTGTGGGCCGATCAGCAACGTTTTCTGAAACAGCCTGAATTGAAACATAAGTTCCTACGGTTCGCGGCCTTCCAAAGCGCCGTTTGTCTACTGTTGATCCGGTTTCTTTGAATTTAGAGACCATTGCTTTTATGCAATTTTTATCAGGACTTCTTCCATCATTAAAAATGTTCCTGTAACTTCTCTGCACTGCAATAATTGAACTATTACATGAAAAGTAGAGTTCAACAATTTTTGCTCGTTGTTCTTTTGTGTAGCGCACCATTTTGAAGGTAAATTTTAAAGATTTATTACCGCAATACACACTGGGTGTCTGTAGACAGGATACGACATGTAAATAAACTTTAAGAGTTCCTCTATCGTTTGCAATTATCTCCATCGTTATACCTTTCATAGTTTATTTATTGTTAATTTTTTAAAAAGGTGCGTTACTTGTGCGCCACCCTGTACATAGTCCACTGTCGCACATAATATAGTTTTCTGTATTACATGCAAGTTTAGAAATATGGTACACGTAAATAATCGACACTAAATAGACGTTCACATATAATGAGCAAAGCTTCTAAAGGAGTGCAACAAAAATCTCATTCTTTGACTTATTTTACGCATGAACCAATTATTTGATCTAGATAAAACAAAGTCTTGTATTTCTTAGAACAACAATGTTTGTTTAAACGAGTAAAAGATCCCACCAGACCTCCGTCTCCGTCTTATACAGGAATTAGAAATATAAATTTACTGAAGCAAAATTTCCTTCAATCATAACTTTTTTAGCACTCCAATCTAAATGCTTCTAGCGCGTTATAGGTATGGAGAAACCCTTGATTTCGATAATTAATAGAAGAGTCGACGAACTGAGAAAATTGTAAAATCCCACGTAAAATCGAAAGTCCCAGAAACAAAACATATATCGTTATATTCGTATCAAACCCAACGTATGGAAAAAGTTGCGAAGCTGTTAAGTAAGCGAAGCTCTTGAAAAAATTTTTCACTTATTTTCCAACTAATTTGAAGTTTTAGCACATCTCCCGAAACAATAAGGAATGTCTTTTAAACGATTTCAGCATTGATGGGAAAACAAACGAATCAAAAAATAAACTTCCAGTACAAACAAATACACAGAGGATTCGTAAAATATTGTATGATCTTTTTCAGAAAAAATCTCAATATGCGTAAATAAGAAGTAATTTCTCCAAGTGTGTGCAACATTTAGCTTAAAATTTTAACGCTACATCAAGATTCATTAATTTTTTATCCCAAAACCGTAAGAAAACAAAATTACAAGTAAAAATGACTTCAAGTAGCGACAACAGGTACTGTATTATCGAAGCGATAAACAATTCACTGCCTGAAAAACTTTACGTTCTAATGTCCGACAATAAATAGTGAATAAATGAATGTGAAAATAGTTTTAAGCAAAATGCCTCGCATGATAATATTATCTTCGCAAACAATCAGTGAATCAATAAGGCATTTTAAACAAAAAGAATACTATTTTAATGATAGGTTGTGAGCTTCATACACAACGCCTACATCTCGCGCAAATAAAGAGTTGAAGCTATCAGCAGTGGACGATTTAAGAGAATCATCCTTTGAAGTACTCATCCTGGTATCACTCATGCAGTTGTGCCTAACACGATCATACGCCAACACTCGCGACCATAAATGAATGATAGATACACGCGTGAGTGGGTGCAAGGAAAGTGGATGCTACACCCACGCTCTGCTTTGAGTACAACTCTGGAGCATAGCCTGTTGCACGAGCTGAATAGTGCGTCGTTTTTGATATTCTGGAGAGGCCGCTAAAACTCTGGGAATGACCTACATATGTAATAAGAGTAAACATTATAATTTCTCATGTGATGAAAGATCTTCTCGTAAATTTTACTTTAGAACTTTACTTTAGAATTCAATTTTAGAACTGACACAAAACTCTATTTCAGAAACGGTAAAATTTTGATAAATATACTGCTACAAAAGGTAGGAATACAACCTCAAAGTGAGCACTACAACTGAAAACTGGTCAGTAGTAGCACAGAGGAAACCACGCAAATAGCGCACTAAAAATGCATCATCTTTACTGAGAAGATAACACCTTTGCAGTACCAAGAGAAGAAACTATACTTAGGCAAATTTACAATATTCGGTAAAACAACTACTAAAAGGAAGTTGATCTGCACTGTCAATTGAAAATCACCCAATCAGTTAAAATGCATTGCCTAAAAGAAAAATATTTCTAAATAAAAACAGATAAAATTTTGAGACAAAACAATGGAAGAAGCCCTAAACTAGTAGGGAAAAAAATTCAAAAGCAAGGAATCCAACCATGTGCTTCTGGAGCGCCAAGGAATTTGACCGCGTAGGAATTTGACCGTCGTAGGATCGTCCAAGAGTGACCGCTCTACTTCACGGTCAAACCTTGTAATTCATTATGACCAAATGTACGAACCGAAACTGTGAAATATCACTGCTTGGACGATCAAACTGTGAAATATTGTAATTTATCATGACCAAAATTTACATAAATTGTGCTAATTGTCAGGCGATTGTTTTATCTGAAGAACCGAATAAGATACGTTGACTGCAAGCTAAACAGCTATTTCGAGATAAATTAAAAAAAACATAATGCAGAGTTTAATAAAATAACTTAGTTTTCAACTCCCACTAAGTTTTCCACCCTATTTTTGAACGTACATATATGAGCCTAAGTTCAACCGAAATATTTTCTCTATCAATTCGATACTGGACGGCACACGACGAATTTTACATTATAACATTCTTGTGCGACCTACATGAATCTCTATTTGAGTAATAGATCGTATTTATGACTAAACACGGCACTAATAGATCGATCATACTTTTTTAAATTTACTCAACTAGGCGAGATGCGTTAAAGATTTGGCAGTAAATAAATTTTCACGAATTATGAAAAAAGTCTAACCCACTGATGCCTTCTCAATGCTAAACATTACAGCAGTACGTCAGATACTCATGGTCACACCTGTGGTTACCTGAGCAGCCGGCGACGAACTTAACACTAAAGACAAAGAAATGTAGTTAAAAAATGGCGGTTCATGAACGACATGCCAGAAATACCTGCACATTATTACAATAAATCATAATTTGAATAGAACTAGCCTATATTTAACAGTAACACATTTTGTCATTACGGTCATATTGCGCCGTCCAATAAGATAGTTAGAAATATTGTGAGTCTATATTCAATTGTAAACTTACACTATCACCTTTTATCTCCGTACATTTCAATACTTACCTATGCTAATGACGGTTGAAGTTTGGATCATAGCTAGCAGGTCTTTGTAGTTAAAATTTCAAGTTAAATTTAAAATTCACAAGATACGCGTTTCACAGTGAACACAATCTCATAACCGTTTCTTTATGGTGCATTGTCTCTATTCTTGATAATAAATAACGTCATTATTCGGGCATTTTTGTCGAAGAAACCGAAAATCAATGAAAAAGAAGACCTCGATTAGAAAATACATACAAATAAAGGTGATTCACAAAACATAGTACACATTCAAACAGTAGACAGACAGGTCATTTTGACAAATTGTTGAAATGAAATTAAACCATAAGTCAATGCGATACACAATTTTAAGCGGACTACATGTCCAGTGAAGCTATGCATACATCAATGCTAGACACTAGCTATCGTCTTACTAATTAGCATAAAGTGAACATTTCTCAACGAGGCTCCTTGCAACCAACGTATTTGATGTAACAAAACATAGCTCAAAATACAAGCTCTGTAGGACGTCGGCCGAGCTTAAAATGAAAAAATTACCACCTGCAAAGATACGGGAAGTGCGTCGTGTTCCGTAGTTCAATAAATCATGAGAAATTTTTCAATTCAAATAACAGAGGGCTTACTGAAGCACTTCTAATACATGGACGAACATTTAAACTATTGATAAACACTGATAAAAAGAACTACGATGTTCAAATGTTATCTACTCCGAACTAAATAAGGATCACAGCATCGTCGAGCTACTTGCTTAGTTTGTTCTCCAAATAGTGTAACACAAGTCACAGATATGATATATAGCATGACAGATATGATGTATAGCATCTTTAAAAAAACACCCGCGAACTTTCAATATCTTCGTAATTAAATAGTGTTACTGATATGTGAAGGGTCCTAGAGAAGAGACAGCAAGCCACACCTCAACTACGTCTCCAACACAACAACCGCTCAGGAACACTTCGGGCGCACTACTAGATAGTAACCTTACCGACGTACGTCGTACTATAGCTACATCATGTGGTCAACCGCCTCGTTTAGGTCGCATATGAGTACTATGAATGTGAATGAGGTTTTAAAATTATAGTTCACTGATCCACTCCACATATTATAGATGTCATCAGAAATTTTTCATGATTTAACAATCCTAGAATGCAGCGTCAGTTACAGGATGCCCGGACATTCAAAATTCTGGTGACGTAAGCGCCTCAGCTGACCAGCATAACAAATACGTCTTTAAAAAGCCAGTTTAAGGGATTTGAAATTGAATGATATTATTCAATTACAACGATTTCCGTTGCTAGTAGAAGAAAAGCTCGTAAGGAAATGACTCATTTTATTACAGTAATGGTAGATTCCTACCGAAAAAAATTCACTTCTACTAATTATTGAATGCAAAAGATTAATATACTAATAAAAGGAAGGACAGAATTCTCCATAAAGCACGGCAACGCATAACAGCTAATTTGATTCTATCAACATGACCCAACGACGAACGTTCAAACAGTGATAATTAAGAAAAATAAACAAATTTTCAATGGCAACAATGGTTTCCATTTAAATGAAAATAGAGTATAGAAAAAATTTAACGCCTAAATTTCAGGCCTCACGTATTTCTCTCGGAGAAAGAAACGACATTTCGACAAGCGAAAGGCGGTGGTCCATTCGAAACAAATGTGTCCGGCACCTTGGAATTTAGCAAAACAAAAGCCTCGTTAACAATGGCACAAAGTTAAACACAGAAACCTTCTAGAGAATGGATCTGCATCAGCGCAACTGTGATCAATTGCTTTTTCATTTAACAAGCATGAGAAGAAATAGAACGAGGGAAATTAAAGTTTTCACAACTAGAAGACAATCAGGAGTCTTTAGAACGTAAACAGCAAATTAAGTCGAGAGAAAACAATGCATTTGTGCGGAATGGAAAGTGACCACACTTTCATTTAAGAATATATACGTCGATAGGTTATAATTCTGTGCCAATGGAAAAGCAGAAGTGTGAAAAACTTAATAACTCACCTATGTAACACAATAAAATAACTAAAAAAAATGCAACCGAGGCCAAACAACAGGGAGTTCCACAAACAATGCACGTGATTTACTATATTCATAAAACAATAGTTTGATGTGAAATTACGTGACCATAATAACAGCTAAATCCTTATGAACAAATTAAATAGAATACAGGGTGTCCCACAAAAATGTCCCCGACTTTTTAATTGATTATATCTCCGCTTTAAATTAACATATTTTAGTTTTCTTTTTTTTCACAATGTAGTAAATTTTGTTTTCTTTTCGAAGAAAATTTTTGAAAATTGGTTGAATAACCACTTCACACTCGTCGATTTACTAAAAGGGGTAGAAAAACTATTTGTTCAAAGGAATTTTTTTGTGTTCTTTCTTATTTTGTTCATTCCAAAAAACCGAACAAACATAAATTTAAAAGAGTAACAAATCATTACCTTAAATAACGTTTAAATAAGTGAAGTAATTTAGTATCCTTCGACATGCTCTCCATTTCTCTTAAGGCAAGTATTACTTCTATCCACCATTGAACGAAGAGTTTTGCGGATTATTTCACCGTTTTCTTTTAATTCTTGAAACACTCCTTCAATTCGTTGTCGAAGAATTATTAATGATGGAGGTGTTGTTTTGAAAACGCGTTCCTTTACATATCCCCAAAGAAAAAAATCACAAGCGGTTATGTCTGGGCTTCTTGGCATTAAACTGCATTTCCAAGAGTAATAATCCGCTGCCCAAAAACCTCTTGCAATCCGGCTTTAACTATGATTCGTCGATGGGCAGGAGCACCGCCCTGTTGAAACCAAAGGCGTTGAAATTGATTACCGGGATAAGCAAGTTCTAATGAAGGAATGATCAATTCATTCAACCTTTCGAAATAAATTTCTCCTGTCAGATTTTCATCATAGAAGAAGGGTCCAATAACATTTCCATTTCCACAAAGACCAGCCCAAACAAACAGCTTCTTTCTTCTTATGCTTTGTTCGAATACATTTCCTTCTGGTGGATTATTGCTCCAAAACCTAATATTTTGAGTATTTACTCTTCCGTTCATAGAAAATGCTGCCTCATCGGTAACTACCAACCTTTCCGTAAACCTTTGATCTTTCGAAATAAACCAATTGCAAAACTCTCTCCTCCTGGCATAGTCACAGGGCAGTAACTCATGCTTGATTTGCATCTTCTACGGATGAAGACGAATATCTTTCTTTAAAATTCTATAGAATGTAGACTTGGAGAGGTTGGTCTCATTGCGCCTAACAGAGGTTGTAGGATTTTTAGTAATCGCTCGCTGGACAATTGCGATGTTATTTTCGGTTCTTTGAATTATTGTCCTTCCTGAGTTTCCTTTGTATCGGTTGCTGATACCTCCATGTTCATTGAATTTTCTAACTGTGCGATACACAGTCTTCTTATCGAGCGAGTTCCTTTCAGGGAATGTTTCATTAAATGCTCTTCTAACTTGTTCACAGTTTTTTGTTGTTTCATATTCCACCAATACGATGAAAATTCTTTGTTCTTTAGTCAGCTGCATTTAAAGGGGTGTTCAAATTATGAAATTAATAAGCAAATTACCTCTCAGAGGTTTTAAATACTTGGTATGTAGGATACATTTTTGTGAAATTATTTTTAACAGTAGGTATTGAGAAATGAAAAAGAACACCAGTGTTCTTTTTCAAAATTTTCCTTTGAACAAATAGTTTTTCTACCCCCTTCAGTAAATCGATTAGTGTGAAGTGGTTATTCAACCAATTTTCGAAAACTATAATTATTCGAAAAGAAAACAAAATTTACTACATTGTGAAAAAAGAAAATTAAAATATGTTCATTTAAAGCGGAGATATAATCAATTAAAAAGTCGGAGATATTTTCGTGGGACACCCTGTATAACACTATCAGTCTTAAAATGAGTTCAAATGGCATAAATATTCAAAAATATTGTTTCCTACATATATTTTGCTGGTCGCTCATAGGCTGAACAAAAATTCGAAAAACTATAGATACAATCCAAATAGGTTATATAAAATTATTTAATTCTTGTCATGCAGCGCGCTAATCATGTCCTATCACTAATATTTCTCCATTTTTCTTCCAGAAAAAGTGGAGAAACTTAGGAGGTACTAAAATGATGTGTGGCCATTTATTCCCCTCCGGTGCAGTACGATAATTAAGCTGATGATTAAAAGTACATGATGATGTTCGGAGATAATCCACAGTGTACGATGGATTTCAGAATGAGAAATTGACTCGGTTCACAGTAAAATACGAGATGGGATATGCAGGCAACAATCTGAAGTGCGAAGGCAACTCACCGAGCTCGGTTCCGACTCTGGACCATCTACCGGAGTGTCTCTCAAAGAGCCAATTGCTGCTTAGTGCACACTGTTGCTCCTCGTCTTCTGACTCCTCCGCCTGACAACACAAAAGGTTCCAATAACATTTAGATTTAGAACATTAGCAGATGAATTAATAAACAGGTGAATAAAATCGATCATGTAAGTGTTGAATCAGGAGAGGAAAGTCAGCAGTTAGAGTAACGTCGACCATCAGTTGTGTAACGTCAACAAACTGTAGTGTAACGTCAACAAACTGTAGCGTAACGTCAACAAACTGTAGCGTAACGTCAACAAACTGTAGTGTAACGTCAACAAACTGTAGTGTAACGTCAACAAACTGTAGCGTAACGTCAACAAACTGTAGCGTAACGTCAACAAACTGTAGCGTAACATGAGGGACCTGTAGTGAAACTTAAGGGATCAGAAGTGTAACGTCAATGATCGGAAGTGTAACGTCAGCAATCTGTAAGGGATCTGAAGTGTTACAACAACGATCTGAAATGTAATGTCAGTGAACTGAAGTGTAACATCAGTGAACTGCAGCGTGAAATTAGTGGGCGACAAAAATTATGGAAAACAATCAATAATTAAGTTACTGAACAATGAACGTTAGTGAGCGGGTAAGTAACGGTTCTACCATTAAAGTAACGTTAACAATCAATGAAGTAACGGTAAAAATAGATTACGTTATGCTAACAGCCGTTGCAGTAACGTTAACGATCATGAGAAAAAGTATAGTATTATACATAAGCGAGGCTTCCCAGTTCTCTCGCTCCCAAGGTCTAGCATATAATAATTAAAGAACGTTATGCCTCAAATTATCCGAGTTTCCGAACATCTGAATTCAGCACAGTTGGAACCAAATTCAGGAACCTCTAAGTGTTTGCTACTTAATGATAGCAAAATGCACTAGCTGAACCATTAGACTACTAATAAATAATTGCAAAACCACCAAGGAGAAATATACGTAGATTATTTTAACGAAAATAAGGTAATAATAATGGTATAAGGGTAAGGTGCAATAATAATTACACTCTCACGTTGAGCTTGCGTGTGTTTTTTTAATGGGGACTGCAAAGATAATGAAAGTGTACTAGTTAAGTTTAATAAACTAGTAAAGTACTTTTCTTGTACTATGCAAATAAGATCCATGCAATAGGACTAACAATACAAATTTATTAGATGTTAACGTGAGCTACTAATACAAAAGCAATTTACCGACTCAAACAGGTAACTACACTTTTTATGAGCGATGAAAAAGCTTTAAAATTCATCGATATAAAAAATTCATTTTTATGAAACGAAAATTACCTCTTTATGTAAATTCATTAACTTCGCACTGAGTAATTTAAAAAAAAAACAAGCAGCACATGTTTCTATTGAGAACACTTTTTCACAGTGGTTTAGACAACAACAATTGTGAACATATATAGCGTGGTCTGTGAAACATTAAACTGCTTCATCCCTGAGACAGACAGGCACACACGTGTTTCACTTACTGTGTTTGCGGCGTGTATTGAATAACAAAGGAATCATTACAAAGAGAAGAAGCAAATTAATTCATTAGGTACTTACCAAGAACAAAGCTTGGTTTTTTAAGATTGAAAATAAGTTACTTCCTGCTCATGAATTTTTTAAAATATTAAAATAAATAGAGGAATTTTAAAAGCTGAAGGAAAAGCATCCCACCCGTTAGTAATATATTCAACTAAAGAGCCAATAATAAGTGAAAAATTGAGTAAACATAACGATCTTTATTCGAAACATTGAAATCAAGAGTGTACACTAAACAAAGGAAGCATTTGGAACCAACATTTGATGCGCACGTGTAAGAGATCCGAAGTTCGGATCATACTTTACTGCAGCGTTCGTTTAGTAAAAAATGGTCTTTGCATGAATAGCCAACAAGAGGAATTGGTGGACTGAAATTTCTGATAAAATACCAGAACAATCATAATATTAAAGTGAACATGTGATAATTTCAATGCAAAACATAGTAGTCTCAATTTATGACACAGTTCATACGCGTCTGTTTTCTGCTAAAATGACAATGTACATATATTATTATAACTGTAGCCACAATAAAAGCGATCTCAGCAGTGCGACAATGTATAATAATGCTTGTAGTGCACAGTGATACTTCCCTAGAATGAACAATACCTTTTTATGAGAATGCTCTTCCTGAGCAGTGTTTCACGATTCACTACCCCGGACCATCTCTACATCCCATCTCATCATACGAAAACCACACACATTGTTCAGTCAGCAGAAAACTGCCTGTGGCGTAATTGGACTCAAAACCCTCGGTGCCATTTACCTAAACAAGCGACGTTAAATTGGCCACAAGCAAATATCGTCCCGGAAGTTGTAACCGGGGAGGTAGTATATAAGCGAGAGACTTATCGCATTGTCCAATCAATGTCCGCTGTGACGTTTCGAGAGCACCACTAACTTGAATATTTGAATACTTTTTGTACACCAAAATAAGTATTTATCCGTAAGACAGGACGCTTTCGATTATTAAATGCGGTCGTTAAACCAGGAATATAATAATTTCAATTATTAAATTTCCACTTCAAAAATGGTTATCCTAGCTACACAAATAATGCCGTTCCGAATTTCCGATACGAGAAATCACCCTAATTTTTAATTTACCGCTACAAGACTTTGCCTACGAAGTTATCAACGTCACACGTGGGTAGAACGTCACTAACAATCAAAGAAATTTGCATCCCACATGGTGTTTATTTTTTCACTCGAAGAAATTTAACGGACATTCAAACAATTATAACAGTAATAGCCATTCATCGCAAAAGAGAAAGTATTGTAGAGCTAACACAAACGGTCTTCTTAATTAAAAATTTCAGCTACACAGAATGTAAGTTATCAGAAAAATGCACAAAACGACGTCTAAGACAGCTCATACTTTGGGAGCAATTTAAACAAACGACGCTAAACGCAGAAGAACTAAAAGCACAAAAACTGAGGGCGAGCCCTCCTTCCAGGTGACAGGAGCTTACTTGCTCGATAGCACAACCTTAACTGCATTGGGTCTTTCATAGACCAAAGCAGAAGCCTGTTCAGGACAACAACAAAGAATGAACTTCACTAATAACATATTAAAAGGGGTTCAAGGATAGGAAGAACAGTTTCCTGGACAGGACAGAGAAACTGTTTCCTACAGAAGAACAGTTCCCAGAACTGTAGAACATGCGTGAGCAACATATTATATCAGATGCTAGGCCAAAAGTGCAGCCATTGGCACAACCGAGGTATGAAACCTTTTTAAGGATTGAAGTAGGGAACTATGTCCATGAGCAAAAAGCTGTTCCAAGAGGAAAGAAGAGGGAACGTTTTCAAAACAAAATATGACACACATGATGACAAATGTAACCATACAATATCGGGAAATCAGTAATTGCATGTTTTAAGATCACAAAACGTTTCTTTACATAACAAAAACAAAGAACCTCCTAACAATCTAAATCAGAAAAAACTTCGTTTTATTTTTGATACTGTCACTTAAACTTACCACAAAGATAATCTAACTTAAGAAAAACAGGAAGATAATTTGAAATCGGAATGGCTTATGCCCTCACCTTGTTAGGGGCCTGATGGTCGAGGCGTATTCTAGCGCAGCGATTGAGGATTTTCAGGCGCCTGAAGAGAGCGTTCATAGACTCGGGCTCCAGGAAGCTGTGATCGCGCTCCGCTATGGAGAGATCCAGAGGGAACCGAAGTTCTGTGCAAAGGCAAAGTAAAATTTAAACCCTCTATTGCATGAATTATTTCACAGTGATAGAGAATGTATATTTGATAGTTTACGTTCACACGCGTTTTTGGTGTAGGTCTTTTATCGAAACATACTCTTACAACAGAATAAAATTGATAGTTCTATACGTACGAGTTCTTTTATTCGCCATACATACTTAGCATGACAAGATCAAGAGCGGGGTTTAGAGCTTTGAGTCAAATCTGGTACATCATCCACTAAAGAGGTAAGAAACAGTGAACTTTTTCTCTTTAAATCATTCTACAGGTTTTACCTTAGTGATGTTCCACCAGAATTTACATTCGCTAAGAAAATATGCATTTTAGTTTCGGATAAAATAATTAGGATAGCGAACGTACTCACAATGTTTCGTTCATTGCAGAATAATAGAATTAACTATCAAAATGGACAAGATGAACCGGAAACTACGTCACCCACTCTAAGAAAATAAACCACGCGGGTGTTTCCGATCAAAGAGCAAACAAGCGTGAGAATATGAACTTGGGTAATATCTACATTCAACACAATGTATATTTTCATTTCAGCAGTACATCGTCCGTTGACAGGTAGGAGACGCCAGCTAGGCAGAAGAGAGTTTTGCAAGAGAGAAGACACAGTTACATGAGTCACGGTAATTAAGTGCATCCTGTTTTGCCCTTGCGACTCAATTAAACTGTGACATGACTCAAAAAGTAGCCAGTAATAACCATTCCGTTAACTAGCTGCACTATTTTTGCATCGCTAAAATTGATCATAAGTGACCAATAGAAGTGAATTGTAGTTGGCTCTTAATTAATACTGAAAGTATTCAAATTGCATTATTTACGCTAACGAGGGCTTTTCTTCAGTGTTTCCTTAACGGTTTTCTTCTTAATTCATGAATGTAAAAAAAATGAAGTTCCTATACAATGGCATCAGCTTCGAAGCTTTTTTAGCCTCTACGTTAACTGGAGGATGGTCTTTAAAAACTTAAGCAGATGAATAATCTGCACAAGAAAAATACATCATTGGAGTACGTTTGACTTTATTTTATGCTTCCACCAAGGACTACCATAGTAGTCCTTGGCTTCCACATAACGTTACAAATCAATAAATATCAGTAAGGTACAAGCTATACTGACGTTAAGCGAAATCCCTTGAAAAACATACAGAACGTAAAAAAACACTAAACAACTACGACTTCAATGAAAACAAAAAAGCCTTCCATCCTCAAAACCTCATAAATTACAAAGAGCTTACAAAATTTCTCTAGTGAACGATAGAAAATGAACGAAGGGTTCCACTTGACCGAGTGACGTTGACTCCTCTCACACTGGACTAATCTCATCGAGTCTACATAGTGTGCAAGAACATCTGTTGAGTCATGACACAAATAGATTTTTTAAGAAATCTTATAGAGATGGTCAATAGAAAATAAAAGTTAATGAACAAACTAAAACGTCTCAGAGAGACAAAACTGTCAGCTTAAGGAATTACAAATTAGCATAAAATTAGAATACAAATATTTTTAAATAAAATGAATTTCAAGACTGCTTCGACAAAGAGTTGAACTAAAACTCTTGCACAGAGAGAAAGAGGTTAGCATGAGCCCAGCCAGCGCGATGCATCAAGCGATGAGAGGCGTGAAAATTAGAGTCGTGCCAATTACAGGCCTCGACTGACAGCCTCGACTAGATGACGAACAAAAGACAACCTTTTGAGGAACAGCTCATGAGAAGATTAGGTCCCATTAAAAAATATTAAGCAGAACATAATGCGCTCTCACGACGGTGGAACTGGCGCTCAAGAAGGCTAACGCTAATAAAAAGTAAAGCGTAGAAAGAATACCGAAAAGACTAGACTGCACATATTATTTAACAAGAGTATACTCAGGGTTTAACTGCGCACTACCGCACATGACATGCAGTCACTGTGTCAAGACACGAGCTGCATTAATTAATGCAATATGTGATAAAAAATTATATTCATCATTACTGGGTGCCAGCATGAAGTTCAGGTTCGGAAAATGAAATTTCATACCTCCATGCTAAACTCGTCAAAGCCACCCTTCTAACGAAAGATCCGTTAATTAAAATTGAGTTAGTGGTTGCTTGATAATAAATATTCTAAGTGGGGAGTTCCCAAAGACAGAGAAAAAGTGGTTTGATTTCCCGTAAAAGTGCATCATAAACAGCGCAAAATGGAAAAAGGTCACCACAGAAATGTTCGTATTCTAACACGAATTTCCATTTACAGAGTACACGACCAACGACAACAGCCTCGCGTTGTGAAGTACGCATACATATCCTATTTGAGCTTTGGAAAGAAATTTCAATTTCAAAAAAACAACTGTTAATACTTATTAAGCAAGTCATCGCATGACATCAGACTGAGATAAGCCAGCTACGGGGTAGTACCATAACAATTATTGTCAAGAAGTGGGGACTTTATTTGCACCTTTGTATTTACCTGAGAACTTTTCTTTATTAAAGAAGAAAGTCAGTAAGCTTGAACTTTAGAGTTAATTGTATATCTTCCTTTTTACAAGTGATACACGCAGAAACCCTAATATATAATACTAAAAACTGCGACACGTTATTCACTAGAGTCTTAAATTTATAAATACTGATTCAAGTTGGCGATTTTTCATCTCCTTAGTAGCAGAAATTCGGAATTCTATCGAGTTCAATGACTGATATTATCAAGTCATGTTAATCCAGATTTGGACAATGGAAAACGTACACGGAATTTGCTCTTTCCCAAATGAGGTTGTTCGTCCTGAGCGAAGTCATGGCAAATGAAGTTCAAGTCAAATGAAGTTCGAATCAAATTTGACAATCAGTCAAATGAAGTTCAAGTATCGTGAGTCACGCACCACCGGACACGAGCATCGTACTGTGCAGGAGCAGCGAAACAAAGATACGAGAGCTGCTCGATGTGCTCATATCCTGTAAAGCCACAGCTATCACCCTGCTCCCGACCACCACCTGCTCAGCAGGCAGTGTAGCAACAGCACACTACACACAGAATACTACACGCATACGGTAATTTTTCCTCCGACGTCAAAATACAAGATCTTCCAGTTTTGCAGCTACGCAATCAATACTCGTGTCTAGAGTGAACGGAATGGTGCTTCACTGTCATTGAACGTAGATACATCGCAGTAAAATTCCTCCACAAACGCCGTTAGAGAAGGTATTTCGCAGAAGCAGCTTGAGTTGCTTAAAACTCAAATGCAACAAAGAGTAATTCTAAAAATGAATGGAGCAGTCATTTTTCTGAACAGAAATTCAACAAATACGTTCTCCAAACAATGAGCAACTGATTGCTGATCATAATGAGATAAAAAATCCATAATAGGAGTGAAACAACGTTCAAAAGATTGATAATTACGATCTTGTCTGAGATAAATTGGCCAAACAGGATGATCGGCAGGTTTACCAACACTAAAGATGAGAATAATTTGGGCAGAGCGGCTTTGTAATCACAACGCTTTGTCGTCGCTAAAAATACTTAAATTGTAACTCACAGATTTCCTTATCTTTTGTTTTGTTCACTGCACGAAAAGCTCAAAGAAACGACTTTCACAACCTGACTGCAAATCATTTCCTCTAACGACACTCATGTTTCCTGAATCACGCATTGCAGGAGACAAAAACAACTGAAGCAACAACACCAAGATAGCATCCGATGAAGTAACGACCGTAACAATTGTAGTGGTGCAGCTATTGATATCATCAGTAATGACAGCTAAGTTTGTCTATAACCAATGACAGCCACAACTCACCGAAAGTAGACATTCATAAACTAAAGAGTCTTAGCTGGACACTAGTTCGTTAACCTCAATTCGTAAAAATTTGGCCAACAGCTGAAAAAGAAAATTGTGTGACTACCGCCTAACTAAACCTGCATTTACGACGACAGAATAGAAGGTATACCTATAAAAAAATATGTGCGAGTCAGAAATGGCCGGCACATGAGCCATTATCTAGTACACAATTGCAGGAGATGGAGTATACAGAACTGTACGGTCTCTAATATAAGTGGCCAAGGGCACACGTCTGCCGCAGGTGCAAGATAAAATTTGACACCATTTCAGAATCAGAAGTTCGCATCGTTGATTGTTAGTTTGGCATACAATAAGTGGCTATTTCTCGGTGGACCTTTGCCAGTCTTAGGAAATGAATGTGAAAGCACCCCCAATACTAGAACATGAACAACACCCGACCTTAGCTCTGAATCATATTAGGTGATATATGACCAGTGAATTTAAAGGTCATATCTACATTGGCGTTGACATTTAGGTTTAATATTGTTATTTTTTTAATGAAGGCAAATGTTTCTTCGAAATTCGTGGAAAAGTGAATGGAAAACTTGAATGGAAATAAGAATAAGAACAGCAACGTAGGGTAATTTTACAACTTCCTGAACTTGACCTAAGTGTTACGGTTCGAGATAAGCTTGGGGCCAGATGAGGAACAAAATTACAAGATAAGAATGATTTCGGTAGTTTAGGAACCTAACAAATCTAGCTACATGCAGCTACGGTTCTCTTTCGGCCTTTATTGAACATTAGTCTTTGAGTCGTACTTTGGAATTAATGCAGCAACATTACGTAGATGACATATACTCATTGAAAACAGATAAGTTCATATCACAAAAATATCCCACTACACGAAGCCCGAATAAGCCCGTAACAAAAAAACCCCAGAAAAGAAGGAAGCAATCTTCACAACTCTATCATAAACCTGACATTTCACGACATTATACCCTTGTGTAAACAAACACAGATTCAATCTTGGTATATCTTAACTAATTTAGCAAACCAAAACAATGAACAAAGCATGTGATTCAGCCAGAGACTAAATTTATGGTGGTACCCTCAGAGTTTCCTGAATACCATGGCTTGTACAAGATGGCAGGGACCATACCTTAATTGAAGGGTGGACAGCACTAGTGGACTACTTGCATTTTTTCCCGTGGTAAATATGATATATTTTCCACGGGAAAAAATGCAAGTAGTCCACTCCCGTGCTGTCGCTAACACAGCGCTGACAGAGGAGATTACGATCCAGTAGTTTACTATATGAAGGGTGGACAGCACTAATGGACTACTTGCATTTTCTCCTGTGGGAAAAAATGCAAGTAGTCCACTAGTGCTGTCCACCCTTCAATTAAACTGAACACACAGGTACTCGGAAACAGGGAATCACTGCCAGACGAGTCCTTGTCTACGTAGCTCACCTTCGTACATCTGCGCATACTGAGGGAAGCCAGCAGCTCGCAGCCATTTGCACGATTCGGACGCCTCGATTTCTGCGCAAGATCAAAAATTCATTAAAAACAACAGATAATTACCTTCAATTTATTAGCTTCATTCACACAAATATCGAAAATTTTATGCCATTATTGATTGCAATGCACTGGTATTTATTTAAGAAATTCACTTTTTGGCGCAACACAATGTATGGCGAAAAAACGTTTTCTATTAAAAATACATGTTTGTGATTAAATAGCATAATTTTTTACGTTTTAAAAGTGAACGATTGCTATTATGAAGCTACTGCGTTTGGTGGCACCGCAACGATTAGTATATTTTTTGTAACACCACAGTCCGTAGAACATGTGAAGTATCTAGTTAATCAGATCAATACGCTTGTAATCTTAGATAACACAGCCAGAAAATGTTAAACAATGAATCATTTTTTTGCAACACATTTAATTTTTAACATTTTTAACGAAACAATGGAAAACTAGTATCATCGAATGAATGAAATCTACGGGAATTGCACAGGCTTTTTAAAAAAAATCCCGTTTTAGAGCTAAATATAGTGTAAACTACCTTGACCATTAATAATTGATCAAATCTTGCCCGTAAAGGTGCACCACATTAGGTATTCTGCAGAATGTCACGGAAATATACAGTATATCAAATGGGTTCATAAATCAGCCATTTGTTTTATGATTTTTCAACACAGAAGTAAACGCTGCTATTTACTAAACAATAATGAAATATATTGAAACTATCTGTTCATGTAAATTCGATGCTAACTGCTTAAATTCTAACAAGACTGCACGAACGGTTTAGGTGATCTAGCAAACTTATTATTTTTTGTCAACTCAGGGACTACCGCAATTTGCTTTAAAATCCGAACTTCCTTCTGATTTTATTCATAAAATAACTGAATTTCATCTCATTTCATGGTCTGTTGGGTCAGGTTCATTTAAAATTTGGTTAAAAAATATATACATAATTGAAATATATCTTTTGAGTACATAAATTGTAAAAAAAAACTTGAAGATATTAGGGTCAAGAGTCTGCGTGGTTTGTACTCTCACTGCTCTTTAGTAGCAACATCGAGCCGAAATCGGTAGCATTCACTTCATATCTCTTCCATCGCGTACAAGAAGGCACGAGCATATGGAGTCACATACGTTAGCTATGATAAGACTGAAACCCATGGGCGTTCTAAAACCTAGCAAAGGAAGAGTTTGCATGTGCTTCAAGTGAACGAACACGTGCATACTCTGCACAGGTAGTAGAATCTCTACTACGATATTCACACGAAATTACGTAGAATTTGAAGGCACAGGAACACCAGAAGAGTCTGGAAGTTGAGAAGGAACACTCAGTTCTAACAGGGCATGAGAGACTAGCAAGCCACGAGGATGCCAGCTGGAGTGTAGCTGGTGCTGCCGTCGCGGCACTCAGGAGGTACAGGGCAGGTCGGATAGGTCATCAAAAGAATTTGCATGCCCCATTGAGACTACAAAGCGCCACTGCATCACTCAAAGCCAATCACGTGACAGGCGTACGAAGAAGATTTATTACATAAATGTCACTTCAAGCACGTGCACGAAGTAATGAGTCAAGTTAGCTTGGGTCTCACTTGGCAAAACAGCGCTTAGCAATACACACCACGAACAAAAGAGCAAGATTACGTGAACAATTCTAAAACAATTCGTGTTTAAAACTAAAACGCAGTGATAAATTTAAAAAGTTCGTTGGTACCTATACATATAATACATTTGTGATAACTTCATTGCACGGACAACCAAGATGTACTGGAACACAAGAGAACACTTCATTTTACAGTTCTTTGTAATTGCCGCATCACGTCGACGGTCATAAAGTGAAGCTCTCCCATTGAGTGCTTTCAAAGTCTCAGAATTAAAGTGCAGCTTCAACTAGCAAAAACATCACGAGCGAGTGGGCACAACTGGGAGTGAGGTGTAGAGGAAAGCCAAGCTCACAAGTCAGTACAGGGTGGTCAGGCAGGGTGACCACAACGCATGATGATGACGTAAGATATACAGGTGGTGGACAAAATAATGGAAAC
>VCRD01000524.1:101450-112340 GCA_006783055.1 Trinorchestia longiramus
GACCACAACGCATGATGATGACGTAAGATATACATATAAAGGGCTGCGTTTGCTAAGTTCACAATACCATGAAAAAACACGAGGCATAAAAGTGGCTGTTAAGTGCATTTTGCAATGGTGAATAACAGAACTGTGGGGATTCTACCGAAGTCAACAACAAAGAAATCTCAGTAGAAGTTACATAGCTCGGGTTGCACAATTAGATTAAAATTAGTTTAAACGTCAAAAATTTTAACAGTTATAGACAACATCTTATAGAAAATAAAAATTTTATGCATCAAAAATAAATATAGGTAAACCTGATTAACGTCAATTTGTTGTGATGTATTACACTACACGATACATGAGAACAATAATATCAAGAGGGCTTGTCTGACCGTTATTAACAAACCTCAGGGGTTCCTAAGACCAGGGGTGATCGACAGTGACTTCGATAGCGACGCTCATGAGGACCATCAAGCTCTGCGTCTCAAGTAAAATAAACTGTCACAAAACGCATAAAAATAGAAATTACTCATTTTATCCTTCGATAAAAATCAGTGGTCAAAACTGAAGGCCAGAAGAAATAAACAGCATGTGTTCGGAGTAACTCAAAACTGAACAGTCCATCATGGAGAAAAACACAGCCATCAAAAATAAAGAAACAACCTAACATTAGTTTTTTATTGACACTTCTAAGTTGTCCCTCACGTATCACTGCTACCAACAGAACACCAATGAATCTCCTGTGAACCGGACGATTATGAAACCTAATGTGTTCCACTGATGGAACATTTCTAGCCGATTCACCAATCCTGGGATTTCCAAGTTGAAATTTTAGTAGTCCAGGTATACCTCAACTAAGTATTTTCAACACGTTAAGTGCGAAGTGACCCACCGGTGGGTCACTCAGGTTAGGTTCTGTAATTTTTCAAAGCTTTTTAGTGACTGTATGTAGGAAGTAAAGATTTGCACCGGCTAGGCCACCGCACTTAACGTGTTAAAGGGCATTAATAGGAGCTACTTTATGAAACACAACAGATACCGAGCTGTAATATTCCATTTACCCGGGCACAAAATCAATGTTACTAAAGGATTCATATTAAACCTTGACAATACTACATTATTCAAAAAGTTACCTAGCAAATGTATGGGTCGTAAATTTACGATTATTTACAGTGATAACTTTTTTTTTTAAATGATCACTGTCGTTTAAAATACAAATTTATACAGGCCTTTGAGCAAAAATAAATGAATAAGTCAAAAAGAAGAAATTTAGATTAGACTGCCAAGTCCCACAGCTTAGTTAGTACCCAGTTAATTACTGGTAATACTTTGAATAACACTTTGGTATGGGGTGAAAATCAAAACGGATAAATAATTGCAACGCATGTCTCCTTTTTTTTTGAATTTTTAAAGAGTTCTATCACGTGATTCTCCTACAAAATAATATATACAAGCTGCTGTATGACTTCCAATTAAAATGTTTTAAATTGTCTCAAACTAATTCAGCAAAATAAAGATATTAGGCTTTGAAGAATACTATGCAGAATGGACTCACACAATGGAAAAATTATCTTACACGTAATCTCTTTGGTAAAATAGCACAAATTTTAAATTAATTAACATTTTATCGCTCAATTGTTTTAAAATAACTTATTATGTACAGTTAAAACTAATAAAATAATTATGTTTTTAGAATTAGCATTTTAGAAATGAGCATGTGCACAACACGCTGTGGCACGGAGCTCATCATGCCAAACGACCGCTTCTAACACGGCAGCATGACACCGACAGAATTTGTGACCAGGACGTTCACAAACATCGTGCAGACTTCCCCGCTTTTAAAGCTTCTCCTCAAGAGAAAAATTTCCAGCACTGTAATTTTCTATAGAAGTTAGTGAAGTGGTTTATGTGCACTTTACTCAGCATTAATCTATGAAAATATTCATTTAAAAATATTAACTTCTCACTCAAGATGGTTGTAAGTGCAGCATTAAAATTCATTCGGCATAATCGCAGCAAAAAAAGTACAGTGGTGCTGTAGCATCTTTTGAAGTTCAAATAAATCACGGATTAAAACAATTTTCATTAGCAAAAAACAAGTGCCCATACTTTAAACTTAAGAAAGTCCTTCGTGAAAAGAGAATTAAGTACCGACTTTGATCTCGATAAGCGCCAACTATCCAGAGAACTATGGTTCAGGATTGGGCGATAGCACGCTACGCTCAAGTGAAGAATCTCAGCGACGCCCGTTTCCTCGAAAGCAAAATCTTAATTGTTAAGTTACTCGCCAAGGACTGAAGATAACGTCAACGAACGCAAAAAATATTGATAACCCTGCTCGCAGGAGAGCAGAAACACAAAAAACGATGACTCTGAAAACTATCGAACTACAGAAAGTCTGTAAAGAAAGGCAGGCTGATAGCGATCAGGGCCAAGTAGTATTTTTTAACAATTCGCGATCCTTGAAGACGAAGCTGGGGGAGCAAGAAATACCTCGGGATTAGGTGTAAAATTATGGCCAGAGCTTTGGAGCTCCTTACGCACAGATGGTGTCAGATTAGGAGGGAGTTCGTGGGTAGCGCGGCAGGCGAATCTCAAACCATCGACAGCACGACGCCCTTGGCAGAAAAAGCGCAGAATCATGAGATGTCCGAGTGCATGGAAAATGGCTCATATTTCAAGACTTACATTCATAACGCACGGCTTCTGAGTGCAGATCCCAGTGGGCAAAAGTGTTCCCAGTCACGGAATGAATAAAATCATCATCCATCTCATCTAGTCAGGAAATTTACGGGCACATAGAGAAGCACAGTACTGAGATGTACAGTATCGTAAAATGTTAAACTTCGAAGAGACGTCAAACACCAAGGATTTATCCATTTCGTTTGAAGCGCAGAATAAACACAAAACAAACAGTATTGGGACACAGCAAGCCTTTTCAGGGCGAAACAAATATCATGAGTTAACTAAACGAATACAAAAAATTTGAACTAAGGACTTGACGACCAACCACAGTGAATTTCAAAGCATAAAATTTGCTCACATCAAATTTTATCCATAATTCCTTCAATAATGAAATTTAAACCACGGGTAATTAAACTACGAATGTTCCGTACAAACATGCACCCTGCAAGTAAATTTTCCTGCAATAGTAAGAAAACAGCATCTTCGAAGATATTGCTATTTAATCAATAGAGCCGTGGAATAAATGCATTGAAAAAAAAACAAACATTCGCAATCTGTCTCATAATGATGAGTACAAAATGATTAATGAAATAACTGTAAAATAAATGTACCGAGAGATTAGAATATAGTTCTGTGACTAGCAACTGTAAACTCGGAAGAAGGTTAACTATTTACTACGCCAGATGAAGGGCAGGGAGTAGGATAGTCTAGTCGAAACAACTCGTAGTAAGGAGAGGATACTCACATTCACGTTTAACAACATTCGCACGTGTGAATATGTTACTATGTTCCTCCAGCATTCGACATCGCATGTATATTAACAAATATTTTACATACATATATAACCAGAGAACGAGCATAAAATCAAATAGATTATATGTAAATATCGGGACATGCTCACACATTTACATGTGTATAATACAGTGTATATCTATGTCTGACCCTCTCCGTCTTTCTCTATCAATCTATCTCTCTCTCTCTCTTTATCTGTGTGCGTCCGTCTCATTTCTTTCAAACTATTACTGAAGAAAAATTATTGAACTGAAATCAGAACGGGCATACATACATGTATTATACATATTGTATTGTGGACACCAACAGCGCTAGATTACTATAAAATACGCCATTTTTTCCCGTAATTAGCCTTTTCCTCCTCTTAGATTAGCCATGTTATCGGTAGGTAAGATACAGAATGGAAGTTCTGTATATATTCACAAAAAATATTTATTTGAAACAATAATTCGTCGTAAATCTTTAATACACTACTAGACCCACATGTGAAAAACTTCATGTTTTTTACTAAATTCTTCGTTTGATTTACCAGTGGATGGTTTTGTAAAGGAGTTTTTACATTAAAGGATGTGCCTTTGAAATCCACACTATAATACATACAATACATGTATACCCTACCGAATTTTCTCTTATCTAAATCTTTAAGAGCGTGACAGAGAGACGGACCAAGCAAGCAACAAACTTGATATTCCACTATATTAAAATACACACTTTGTTGCTTGCTTGCTTGGTGTGTCTCTCTGTCCCGCTCTCAAGGATTTAAATAGGAGAAAATTCGGTAGGGTATACATGTATATATTGTAGGCATTGTATTGTGGATACCAAAGTCCCATCTTTCAATGTGGAAACTCCTTCGCAAAGCTCGCGTTCACTGGCAAATCAAACGAAAAAATACAGTAAAAACACGTGAATTTTCACGTGTGGATCTACTAGTTATTATATAAGTGGGATTCGCATTTATAATAATTTTAAATTAGTTAAGTCTAAACAGTGGAATTTCCACGGGAACTATCTAGTAAGCAACAATCGGAGAAAATACATCTTCGCTGTCGCTCCACTAAATGGGAAATACAGCTAAAATCTAAAGTTCATTAATGTAGCCGAAAACTACAACGATATCACTTAAGAAAACTGTCAGTATGCATTAATAGCATTCCAAAGCATATATTATTAACAAATATGTTGCACGAGGGCAAATCTATAGAATACGAGCAAGCAAACATCATGATCCAGATGAAAATATCGCGTTGGTGCAGCGAATATTTTTACCAATAACAATCGAGCAAACCGGGACCAAGGGCGACTTGAACAATAGACCAAAGTGGGCGATATTGCCTCTCATGATACGGCCATGTGACCAGTTTGCATCACGAACTGAAAGCCTTATACAGTAAGCATCTATAAAAATATTATATGGAGACTGACACACCTAACAAATGACAACTTTCGCATGTTGATGACTTTCCGATTAGTTGAAATATCATGGTCTCAACTGCAATGAAATATAAATGTTATACAAATTTAGCAGAGATTTCTGTGTGAAGTGGTATCTTCAATTTACGAATAGTAGTTCAAATCAAGGCCAAAGGAGTCACCACTCTGAGTTCTGAGGGAAAATAGATATGATGAAGACTTTTAACCTCACCTGTTCAATAAAGCTAACTTTTAAGACATCTGGAGAAGAAGAGAAGGTATACATTTCGAATCTCTTAGTAACGGTTTCTTATTTAACTACGGAAAAAACAAACGTAAAAAATGCATCATGCAAATTGACAATGCAAACCTAGTCTAGGATCCTGCATAGCAAGTCTCGGTCTCAACTGACGACACAACGGCGTCACGGACAGCAACCACGACTCCAGTTTCATGCTACTCTTCACGACGACCACGAGACCACTATCACCTCGTGCACCTCAACTTAATTCTTTAACCGTCAAACGAGCAATAAAGTGCATAGCCTAAATTTAAATTGAATCAATTTATCCCACATGAATTTTAGACCTACCGTAGAGAGGATAATTGTTCTCAAAGCTCTGCAAGTTTTATCATAAATCTCGTATCTCCAGTCGTCATCATATACGAATTTGGTCTCACAATTGCAATAACGCTACAAAAATGTCACAATAACAGCTTCTTCAGAGTAATGAGGTACATTGGTCCTAATTCGTGAACCTTCACTAAACATTTGACCACAAGAAGCCAAGTTTCTAAAGATACAGTGAGGAAGGGTTTATCATTATTACTCTTGCCATAGAGAAGAGTTCAATGGCATATCATTATATTCAACTTCTTGGTGGTCAGTAAAAGCTTTTATTGAAAATAAAACAACATGAAAAACAGCAATCCAAACGATAATTTCAAAAAGACCGTGATCATGCGATCACGGTCTGAATTAAATGTTAAGTTTCATAATGTGGAACTCACGATACAATATACCGAACGAAACGTGCACAAAATACGTATCTACACTATTTCGATAAACAACAGATAAAATCATAAAGAAGTTCACGCAAATGAAGGCGAACAAAACAACACGGACACAATATGTTCCAAGAAGCAAGCGAATATCATCTCAACTAACTACTAATCACGTCAACTCTGTAATCTGTGCAGAGGCTGAAATAAGCCTTAAGTTCATTACAAAAAATTACCGTAATAAGATTTTTATAATCCAGTTTTCACGTATCGTGAGAAAAGAGAAGAGTACACGTTAAAATAAGCTAATAAATCCCCAGCACGCACAACTCGAGACAGTAGAAAAGCAGTAAGTACTCTTACATACGTAACTCTAATAGGTTGAGAAAACAGACAGGAATCACTACACAGAAGTGTCTGTGTGCCAATGAAAATTACCCATTAAAGAAATAAATGGCCTCTTCTAACATGAACTTTATCTTTCTTCGTACTTAGTAGAAAGAAAAATAAGCAAATAGAACCCAGCACAATAGAAACCAGTTCCCAGGCACTGAAACAAATCATTAAATAGATTAATGCGCTCATGAATTTAAAGTCGTTATTTTGTGAAGCAGTTTCGTTATACGGGTAATAGAGATTTTTAGGGCCAGAAAAGTGACATGGTTTGTTCCTGAGCTCATTAAGACGAATGCAAAGAGGGGAAAGCTCACTTAAGACGCACTACTGTTAATGAGGAAGAGTTGACGTGTGAACCCATACCCATACTGCCTGAATAACTACGACTTTCTCACGCATATCCCACGCGAGCTTACTTTCGTCCACTTGCTTTACAGAATCCACATTTAGTTGAAAGGGAAAACACCTGCTCAGCAGCACAGCTAGAAGGCAGCACACGAGCAAGCCATCCTCTAGTTCGTAGCTAAGATACGCCGAGGCATAGGCCATTTGTGCAAGTTGATCAGAAATTGTTGTAAGCTTATCGATAAACAAATGTTCGCATCGTACACGCTAGAAACATGGAACAACAGGCTACGAATCCACAACGAAAACAAAACTTCAGTACATGGCAGTTACTTGTAAGACGCAAGAATAATTGCAGACCGTCGATATCACTACGTTTAATTTGATGAAGCTAATTTGAAGCACTATCCTCTTTTCTTTTCTTTTTTCGTATGGAGAGTTAGAAAGAAATATTTTCAAATAATAATCAGTTAAATTACTTTTTACATAATTCAACTACTAATATCTACTTATTCTAATAAAAGCCGTAAAACAAATAAATAGTTCAGTAGCAAAGTACAACAACAATTACTGGAATACACAAGGCTAATATGTTGCACGAACAAAATTTAGATCAACTCCTAGCAACGACAAATTGAAGAAGGTTTGAACCAAACGTCAGAACCAGAGAGCAAAAGTCAAAAGGAAGATATCGCTAACAGTAGGAAGTCGCTCAAAAAGAAGTTAATTGTTACTGAACACTGGAGATCGCATGCCTGTAGCAACACAAGGGCGACGACGCTGTGTAATGTGCACTCAGTTTCGTGATAGGCTATTCATAAGGAGTCTAATAACAACGAAGCAAACACGAATTTGTTCATTATAAACTCACAAGACACTAAATTCAATATATTCACGTCGAAAGCATTCCATAAAAGGTCCGCTTAAGGCAATGAAGTGAAAACTCGCATACGCTCCACCCAATCTTTATGAGGTGTAAAAGCCCTTCCTCTAATCTGCTTTAATCAGCAAAATAAAAACAATAACACCAAGATTTTAGTTCCATGAAGTTAATGGTCGTATAATAAAATCCTGGAATCGAGACTGACCTTCATTTTACGCGGTCTTGCTTCTCTAAGTTTATCAATGATTGGATGTGGTGATAAAGTTTATCACCAATTAGCGTAATGGTGCATTATATATTAGCGTCACCATTATCTTACAGTCCATAAATATAAGACAATGGTCTAGGACTCTAATTTGCATATCAAATTGTGCGTCAGTACAAGTTCAGTGAACTACCCGCGAGCGCTAGGCCTTACTTGGAGCTCTAAGGGCGACCCTCCGCTGGACTAGTAGCCCTAGGCATCACTGAGATAACCCACACAACATTAAACTCCCGCATTGTAAAAAAGAAACAAAGTTTTGTAGTCTGCAATTTGCAAAATGATCTAACCTCAGCCAAACTACAACTGAAAGCGGCCCTACAGATAGCCCAAAGAGAGACATTAACACGTTGACTCCGAAGTGGTACATATGTGGACCACTTAGGTTAGGTTCTGTAATTTTTTCAGATACTTCTAGTGACTATGCATACAAAGTGAAGATTTACTCCAGTCAGGCGATCGGAGCCAACGTGTTAAACTCCCGCATTGTAAAGAAAGATAAAAGAAATTCTTATAGCCTGCAATTTTTTAAATTTCTAGTGAAAGCGAGTCTCAAAACGTGTTGGGTGCATCCTTTCGTAGACGAAGAAAAGATTCCTCCAAGTAGTACGGAAAGGAATCAGGTTCTCTGATGAACCTGAAATTTCTTCACGGTGATTTTTTACTACATTCATGAATCTCTTATTTTTTAACGAGTGAAAGTAAAAATTTGAGTCGATGAAAATACATAAAATAATATTTCTATACACTAGAAATACGGAGACAGCATTTAACATTTTGAGAAAAAACAAGTAAACATAAACTGATCCGTAACCACAAGAAATGTGTAACCGATGCATGAACATGACTACACAAGCTCAAATAGACTGCTGGTTATTAATATGATCGTACCATAGCTTACATAAGCCATACGCGACACGCACAAAAATTCCTAAATAATCAGCAGAACTCAAAATAAACTAACCGAAGTAAATTATTGCCTGAAGGGGAAAAAAACAGCCGTAACACACGACTTTTTTTTCTTTCTGCAATACATACTTAAGTATAAATCCAAAGGAATAAATTACCAACTATCGTGACTGGTGCTAAAGGTGGAGTTAATTTTCTCGAGATATTCTTTTCTCTGATACAGGTTCAATAAAGATTTCAACAATCGTACGAAGGTCTAAGTTAACTGTCGCTATAATATCATCATTGCTGCAGTTATGTTCACGCGAACGCCCATGTGTTCAGAAGAGAAATGCCCTGTTCTTCAGATGTGAGGCCGATGGAGTGCAAGAGACCACGCAGTTATAATGAGACGCCGCAGGAGGGCTGGTGTGGTATTCGTAAGCGTCACACAACGGACAGAAATGTCACAGCCAACATGAAACTGAAAGACAAACTCGTTATTGCACAAGAAATCTTTACAACATGAGAGACAAAGCCTGAAGCGCACAGAGGGCAATCACCACGCGTACGACAATAAATTGTTCTTAGCGATGGCAATTTATCAAGCGAAAAATTGCTTCAACTAAATATGCAATAGAGGAAAATCAAATTAAAAAACAATTCAATCATTGAGTCCTAAAATTAAAGGGCGCAGCACTCTTTACAGTATCATTATCTTAGGTGTTGCAAAGCTACACATCATCAAAATCATCGTAAAATGAGCACTTTCTGGACATGAAATTAATGAGCACAATGCGCAAACGACAACGACTCCGATGACGCAAGGAACAGCTAGTGCGTGCTGCATAAAACCAACTAAGTCCATTTAATGAAGGGTGGCCGCCCTGTGGTTAGAGTCGTGAACACTGACATACAACCGACACGACGCCGTATATCACGGCTGCACCTTCGCCCCCATACACTCAATATTTTACCTGGAACAAACGTACAAATTTTGATGACGCTAGGCGTGGGTTACGAAAAAATAAGTGCCGACGATATCGTGACTTGACTGCTAACAATTGACATAAAGCCGATGAATATTATTTCCAGCAGGAGCATTATTGAATTCCTACTTCATCAACGTACTGAATGTAAAAATATCGGAAAAAAGTACACGTTTACTCTATTTCAACGTTTTTTGTGTTCGCTATTCTGGTTGAGGGAATATATATATATATATATATATATATATATATATATATATATATATATATATGCATATATATTTTTAATTGAAGGATAGTAGAATGTTTTTTTACTCCGACCAGCTGACAACATGTACGAGTAACATGATACTCTGAAATTTCTGAGAAGAAATACTTATATGCTGCACCGACAGTCCGCATTTTATTAATTACACGTCCACCAACCTATTTTTATGTTTACATAAATTTTCTTTTCATTTTTGTTCAATTATGAGCGCAGAAGTTCGGCCATCGTGTGGGAGAATAAGATAAACTGGAGCTCATTAGATGGCACCAGTAGAAGCTCGCTGTTTAGTTTCCTTTATTTAGCAGTCCCGCTTTCGAAAAAGTTCTACTGTTTATTAAAATCCACCCACATTTTTATTTAGTAGTTACAAGCAACATAATTATGAATGAGCAGTACTACATTAATAATCTATCATAAGTGAAACACCGTAAGATATATTGAACATAAGACGGAAGCTCAACTCTTTGAGTCGCAGTAAACGCTTTTCCTACTCTCTTGATTTTAATTTCTTAATTCCATCTCTTCTGTCGAATTATTTTACTCTGGTCAAATATATTTATCGTCTTAAACACGATAGGGAAACTCAAGCGGCAAATACCAACACTTACTCACTTGGCGCATAAAAGTGACTTTGTGAGTAGCAAACTCAATAGTTTGCTTATTAAATTAAAATTAACAATGACAAATTGACAAAATGACAAAACAACGAAATTAACAAAATAACAAATGAAAATTAACAATGAGGATGCATCAATATGATCAGTTTCTGCAAACGAACAACTGTTTCTGTTATTCACGAAGAATACGTATCAGAATCTCGTATATTCATAGGACAAGTGATAATTCATTTGATGCTTCTACCATTTAATAATATTAATATATATTAATTTACTGTCGAAACATTCAAGAAACAAGAAAGGGATAAATCCAAGTGATCTCAAGTAAATAAAACTTGCTTCAATATGTGAACAGGCCGCACTAC
>VCRD01000524.1:112401-130855 GCA_006783055.1 Trinorchestia longiramus
AGGATCCCTGGAAGAACGGTAATGGGGGAAGACAAAATTCTCACCTGATGATGCGAACCGTATATAAAACAGTACAATTCACATTTACATTTGTGTTGTTACATTGACAATATCTGGAATGGACATTCAACGATACTCAGTCAAGTTCGCCGAATATGAAAAAAAAATTATTCATGTAAAAGTTTTACAATTTAAGGGACATACAACTGGCGACATTATTGATGGTAGAAATTAGCTTTAAAGAACTTGAACTTAGATTTTTTAACGAAATAACCGATAATTGAAAAATCGAGCATTTAAGAAACATTTATTAATATTTTGATATAAAATCCAGCTGAACTCACCAGTTCTATTGCACTTTATTAACAATGACAAAAATTCGAACTTTTGATTGTGTCAACAACATTGGAAAGGCGAAGTTAAAAAAAAAAACATGCTACTCATTCAAAATCAATATTTGAAAAAAATTAAAACAAAGAATTACTAAAAAAATGTATGTTTTTTATGGGTTCACCCATACTTACTCGCTAGTTTTGTCGTAGTCAAAATCGAAGATGAATAAGGAATTAATACCAATCAAACACTTCATTTGCAGGCTACGATCAGGCCCTTCAAGGAGACAAAGTTTTACTTCCCATCATAGTACAACAACATTGAACTTGTACATACCTCGAAATTACAGTTGCAACTTATCAAATGTCGCTTGATTCTTCAAGGTTGCAAACATCGTCTAACACTGAACTACCACATGCCTCAAATTATTCTTCATCGAATGTTGCCTGTTTCTTTACGCTAACTATGATCGTCCTTCACGCTACACTATCTTGCCGCGTATCTCTCGTTTGTTACTCACAAACGCAAGTCGTTGTGAATGAACAGACAATTAGAACTCTCCATGTCAAGCATCTCTTTGGAGGCCACACGGTGAAGTAAGGAACTTTGCAAATGAGGCATGAATAGAAAAATTATGATATATATATTAATTGAGCAACTCAATTTTAATACAAATGATTTAGCACATCATGTTCGCCTTGTGCGAGAATAATTTTAAAATTAATGCGAGTAAAACGTACTTGAAAGACATAGACAGACAATTTTTCTCATTCCTGATGTATTATCCAGATGAAAAGAATTTAACATGAAAATGAAAATAAGCTAAGAAGAGCGTAGAAAATAATTAGCAACGTACTTGATTAATTCTCAGAACAAAAATAATAGAAGAAGGTCTAGGAAGTCTTTGCGCTTCAAAAAAGTACTCAACTATCACTGATAAAGCTTTGCAACTGCTATGTGGCATAGTTGATAGGTACAAAACTGTTAATGTTTTAGCGGTAAATGTTGATTCTGATTTTACATTAAATTATGCCTAGCCATAAAACAAATACATATTTGCGTTGTTTCTATATTGAATGGCAATAAATTTGTACCGGATACGCATTTTAACATAGAAGCGCTCCAAGGAAAGTAAAAATTTCAGATACAATTGGATACACGCATAGTTTCATACAAAAAATCTTAGCAAAATCATGGACTACTATATCTCTCTGCTCAACACACTGAATAAATATATGTTTTTTCCGTTTCTAAACTATTCGTACACTTTACAAACCATCTCAACTGCCTTACTGTTAATTTTTTATTCACTTAATTTTCCCACCTCCTACATGATCGGCATTTATTTTTACTCGCAAGTTTGGAGTGAGGCTGAAAAGTAGCCATGGTGGTAGGTAGACTTTTCACAAATGCGCGGACTATTTTTTGCATGTTTTTGCTAGCTCTAAACAAGACTTACGAACAAACTGTGTTCCTTTTGTCGCTACCTAAGCGTCAATATTGATGCTACTTTCGTAACAATCAACTCGGAACTGACACGCGTTAGCAAACAAGCTCTCACAATATCTCAGCGGTGGAATAGAACCCTAAGATCTGCGAAACTCCCAAAAATATAACTTCGGACAACCGAGTCAGGTTCCGTGATGGTTGTAGTTCTTGCAAGAAAATGAGTCACTATCTTGATCTGCTAGGATTATGTTACGATGCAATATGAAACGTCACCGTAGGTAGCACGTCAAAAAATTAAGCGCTACACGAAAACTCTATAGCAAACAAAAAATGTATTTCCCACGTCTACACCATTATCGGAGGATTTTACTTCATAGAAAACTTTCCAGTTTAAGCTTGATATTTTTGCAATACGTTCACGTTGCCATTATGTTTACAGAGTATAAATGAATGTTATCAGTTTTCTTGACTAGATTAGTTCAGAAAGGCTATACATTTTGATCAAAATTTTTTAGGACACAGCCATTTTTACTACCAACATAAAGTACTTAACATAAAGGTATCATTTTTAGTAGCGTTACTTTGTTGATGAAGAGTGCAATTGCACAAATTGATCCACCTGTAAAACATCAATATAACAAACATTATTTGTTCAACAATATAAAACTTTCCTGCACAGAGACATGTGGAAGGACGTGCTGTCGTGCATACATGCGTCCATACATACTGTGAATTAATAACTATGTTGGTATACTACTATTCATTTAGCATAACAGTCTTCAGTCATGAATAACCATTGAAAAGAATATTTTAGAGCGCTTGAAGAAATGAGCACGAGGTTTCGTTAACAAATCAAGGAGTCCTAGCAGGGAGTCCAACATGGGCGGCATGAAGGCGCCAAACAGCATCAACAATCAATCTGAGCCCTACACGCACATCATGGAGACGTGGTCGTCAATATCAGGCCCTTCTAGCAGACTTCCAAAGCACTTAGAAAGCAAGTCCGGGGAGCGTCCTGACAGCATTCTGTGCTACAACGCATGGCTGGCTTGTATGTTACATTATTCCACAAGACTCATTCCTATGCTAAGAGCTTGTACTTGTTGCCCAGGCCAGACCATGATTCCGTAGCAGGATCTAAGTCGCGGCTTAGCTCTGACAAACGGTCTGCTACAATAGTAATGCTATCGTGATCTTACTTTCAACTGGTGAGCAAAAAAAGGTGCACACGAAAAGATCTCACCGCATTTGGAGTGTCACCACGTATTTAGCATTAACAGTACTGACTCTCAAGTGCGGTACTATATATGTAACTTTAGGGGACAGCTTCGGAAGTGGTAGTGATGTTTGTTGTGCATTTTACTAATACAATTATTTTTTTCTCGTCATTAGCAAGTCAAAAGTTCTCGTAAAGCATTTTGACATACATTCATATTCATAGAACTTATTACGTTGTTGTACTTCTCTTTGCCAAATGAAGCAAAACATACCACGTTATTGATTAATTAATTCATCTTATAAAATTGAGTTATCACAGAGGGAGTACACAAGCAAACTCGTCCACTTCTTAGAAAACTCGTTTCTCGGAAACTTGCAGGACTTTCAGAGGAAATGATTCGGTTCTCACTTTCACTATCAGTGAAAAAATCATTCAATCAGCACAATATAACGGATCAAGTATCAATGTTTACAAGAACTGTTAAAAGGTTTTGCTTATCAGAAATCAAGAGCAACACCTTAAATTTTTTTCAAGTATTTAGGTATCACAGCTTTCTAAAACCGCTTCATCGGTGCTCTATTCAACGCTTACAACACAAAATAATAACATAACATTTTACTTTCCGATAAGAAAACACATTGTTAAATTTTCATTCAAAACTATATACGATACTAACTACTCACACTATGACGGGTAAATAATTCTTTTACGACATAGATCGTGAATGCATGTTAAAAAACAAGTTGCACTCACAGTTTAATCGTTAAAATTAAATCTTTGATGAGGGCCACATTTTCGCACAGAAAGTAAGACAAGCCAGAGACGACGGCACCACCCACCAGCAAGACTGCCAAGGTCACACCACCAACAGGTCTGGCAGTCATGAACCGGCCACCCTGGCCCACACGCAATCAAAAAGGCACCCTGCGCCGCACAGCATAACGACTCAATGCTCAACCAACGATAATGTTACTCTGCAGAACGTAGGCGGGACGGCCTTGCTAGGACTCATAGACGCAAATACCGCTTGAATGTTAGAACATCTGCCTGCCCTGCTTAAAACAACTTCAAACACGAATCATACAATATATTAATCCAAAAAGGCCAATCAATGAAAGGACATAGTACCCCACAACAAACAGAACTTTGTTGATTTAGAACATGTTAATTAATAAAAACAACAGTTCCAAGCTACACTGATCAGGTTAACAAAATAATCCAGTAGAAATTATTTTGATACTCGAGGACCAAAACATACCCAATTCGAAAAAAGCACTTGACCAATCCATGTCACGTCGTACAAAGTGAAGAGATAAAATGGAGGACGAAAGCGATTGTCGTCTACGATCAGGAGGTTGTTGAAATGACAAATCTGCCACCTACCAAAATTCAGAAAGGGGAAATGAAAACAAGACCTACCGAGTTATGTAGCAAAAATCTACAACGCCCAGTGCTGCTGAATCTGTTAGAATAGAATAGAATTAGGCTATAGGAACGAACCTTCTGGCCCATTCTTGGGTCGCATAATTACTTCGATAATTATTCGGTTGTTTACCCAAGTCCCATGCCGTATTTCTACCCGCGTCAACCATGTCGGCATCGGGATTCGAACCCAGGTCTTTCCGCTCGCAAGCAGATTCGCTCACCAGTCGACCAAGCTGGTGATACCAGTAGACCAAGCTGGTGATGCACACAGGTGTGTTAGGGACCACCTTGTTCCCTAGGAACCCTAACTAAGACTATCATCATTCCTACTCTTGATATGATCTCGGGAATCATACTCAATCGCCCTCCCGAGAACAGCCAAATGCTCAATATTCGCAGAAGGACATTCTCTTTCAGTGTATAACGCTGCAGACTATGAAGTAAATGAAGAAAATAAGTTCCACTTATTATTATAACCGGTAACAATTCTTGTTGACTCGCTAGTATAGTTTCCAAAAAAATCACGTACACAATTTATAGCAATAAAACTAGTACTTTTAAGACACGAATAATTGGATATGACAACTTTTACGTTTTGAAATATCTTTGATTGACAAATAAGAGTCTACAGAGACGAGTTTAAAACTCACTGACGAGAGAACAAAAATTCTTAACGACAAGTAACAATTTAATCTGAACAATCAATCTGCTTTAAAAATGACATCATATGATTCAAACTGCAATAGTGATTCAACAAACAATACTTGCAATACCTAGACCAAGCATCAATGACACCGCCAGGTCATTTCACTGAAATTCGATGGGAAAGTGACAATATCCTCGCGCACGAAGAGTGACAATATCTTCGCGCACGAAGAGTGACAATATCTTCGCGCACGAAAATTGGATACATCCTCGCGCACGAAAAGTGACAATATCTTCGCGCACGAAAAGTGACAATATCTTCGCGCACGAAAATTGGATACATCCTCGCGCACGAAAATTGGATACATCCTCGCGCACAAAGAGCGACAATATCTTCGCGCACGAAGAGCGACAATATCTTCGCGCACGAAAATTGGATATATCCTCGCGCACGAAGAGCGAAAATATCTTTGCTCACGAAAAGTGGCAACAACCTTACGGACGAAAAGTGGCAACAACCTTACGGACGAAAAGTGGCAACATCCTTACGGACGAAAAGTGGCAACATCCTTACGGACGAAAAGTGGCAACAACCTTACGGACGAAAAGTGGCAACATCCTTACGAACGAAAAGTGGCAACATCCTTACGGACGAAAAGTGGCAACATTCTCGTTGCCGAAAAGTGGCAACATTCTCGTTGACGAAAAGTGGCAACATTCTCGTTGACGAAGAGCGGCAATATCCTTTCGCACGAACGAGCACCTAAAGAGGCCGCGAAACCCTCTCACTATTGACGCGCACGCACGCATCCCCGTGCCGCCAGAAAGATCAATCCAGCGCTGATCGGCGGCAAACAAAACTCTCGAGTGTTTCCAGAGACAGAGTGTTTGCAGAGCGGGCCAAGGCAGGGCTACGATGTTTGCACAGAGCTTTCCTTATCACAGATAAAAATTGCGGTCAAAGGCTCTGTTTAGAAAGGCTTGAGTACCAGCGTTCTCCATAAAAACGCTCGCATCAAAGACTCCCTGAATATAAAGTGCAGATGTAAAGAAGTTATTTGGCATATGAGCTTTCACTTCCCAAGATTTGGATGCAGTAAAAAAATATATTGAACCGATAAACACAAGAATGTACGTCTTAAAACTTTAAGAAAATGTTCAACTGATAATTTGGCTTCGGAATTCATTACTACGTTCACCCAATTTTGGTCAATCGTTCTGAGATTTACGTTCTCGATTGCCAATTAAGTAAAACTTCATCACATAGTTAAGAGATTTATTGCAAACTGATTTAGACCTCTTCGGTAAGCGTAATATAAGTGGAGAATGTAATGATGTCGCTCAGATCACAGACCTGGTGCATTCACTTAGCGAACACACCCGCCCACCAGACAGAAGCAGGCGAACATCTGTCGAATGCAGATAACCTCAAGTCATAGCGCATTGTGCAAAACGGAAAAATATGCGCAAAAACTTGTTTTCGGTTAGTGTTAGTGCATTCACTAAGATTGTTTTTCGAAAGTGGCAAGAGAGTAATAGTTGGAGGACTCGGAACTCTTAGTAAGACAGAAGGAGGATATCTTCAAGTCCACCTCTTTAGCAGTAAGTTTTGCCAGACTCCGACTCTTCATCCCTGTTTCAAAGCACAGTACGACGAAACCACCGTCAAAAGAGTTCTGGGCTCCACTGATACAGGGTCAGGCAAGTCCATGAGAAACGGTGACAACGAAAAACTACAAGGGCGTGGTGCGGGGAAAGCTCTTATTCTTCACAATAGTCGCCTAACCTGAAGCCATTGTATGGTGATTGGCAGGCGGTAATCGATGTCTGTTTTTTAACTTCACTTTTTGTACACGTGGTTGTATGGCTATGTACATGAAAAGCGCATGTATAGAATGGTTAACGGGAGTTCGACTGTATGAACGTTTTGATGTAATAGACTAGCAATCGTGAAAGTTATTACGTTTTCAACGAATTAAATTTTTAAAATGACAAAACAAAGAACCATATTATTCCCCCGTGCTTGCTTTCAAAGAGGATTAAATTTCCAGTAATTGTAAATATTGAGAATAATCTAACACTTGGCCTCATCAGGTCGACAAGTGAGGAGATGTGATACGAGATAAAGATAAATTACCATACAATTTACTAAAAAATAAGGTGGCCATTTTCAAGTAGAAAAAGTTATGTACAAAAATGAGCGTATCATCAATGCTACCACTTGAAACTTTTCTTCTTAAGAAACTGAACAGGAATATATCATATAGGAAACCAAGAAATGTACCACAATTTCATTTTCTCAACTCGCAGATTCATGAGCAGCATCATTTCTTACGTGAACTTCGCCTGAGCATAATTTGCTATAAACACTCGCTCTGTATTTTTTACGTTCGCCCCAATACAAACGCAGTCTGAACTACCTCTCCAATAAACGCACTTTATGTACGCACAACGATGCGCTCTTAGTGCGGCCACTCGTTCTCAAGCCTCAAATGCACATTGTTATACTTGCAGTGTCCTCGTCACACGATGTGCAGTTCGTGCACTCGCATCCAACTGTTAAATTTACACTCGTGATGCAAAATCATGCGTACCGTGTAGTGCAGTCGGCCTGTGCAATCGCATAAACTCTTGTCAAGCGCCTGAAATTCAAGTCTGATGGTCCACTGTGTACTCGGAGCCATGAAGATACTTGGGAATCTTATGTATGGCCATTAACTTTAAAGACGTCTAGCACTGCAATAAAAAACGAATACACGCACATGTAATTTAACAGTATATCTTCGTGCCGTCAGCCTAACAACTATGTTCATCCTAAAATACTCTTTGGATGTGATCTAACTCTAAACTTCCTGACGCTGCACCCTCACACGCTTACTTCAATACTGCACCCTCACACGCTTACTTCAACACTGCACCCTCACGCGCCTCTACTGCAGCTGAGCCCGTTGAATGCATGCAGACTGGAGCAAATACCCGACGGTTCGCTCATCAGCCGTGGTCATCCACGAGGAATGTTCTCTGCCTCCCATGTAAGGCAGAGCTGAGTCTCAACTAGTTAGTCAGCACGAGCTTAGATATGAGTCACAAGATGGACGAGAGCAGGCACTGGTGTACATGTAGAAGCTTGTAATTCATTGATGAGCTCCACTCAGACTAAATACAAACAATCAGTTGAGAGTGGACAGTTGGTGCATGCGATTGAAGTGTATACATGATCGCAACATAAGAAATGATTAAAATCATGCTAAATTACGAAGACTGACTATGAACTTCATCAATAATCATTTAAACACACTAATGTACAACCATGGGTAAAAATTAAAGTTTTATTCGCACAAAACTAATCAAACAATTAAAAGCAGTAAAACTGAAACACCAAAATGATTGGCCCAAATTAGAAAAAGATTCGAATAAGAAATAAAATTTTCCACTCCGTTTTCCGTGACCCGAGAAGCAAAGCAGGAAGTCTTGACCGTAACATCGCGTATTAAAACGTGTCAAACGTACCAATAGGTTCGTAACAGGGATATCCTCAGCGATCAAACTGCAGACCAATATTATTTTCAATGTTAAATCAACATTTCTTCTGAATTTAGACCATGGCAAATCTTGGTGGAGACTTCAATTTACGCAAAAACAATCACTGCATTGATTGACACGACCCGTTGCAGGCAGCAGAATAGGCAGCGTAAGCATTTCGTGAAGACAAAACGACAAGTAAAAAGAAGAAAGACTACAAAGGAGCGGCCTCTAGTGTGTTGCATGGGCGAGTCCCACGAGGGGAAAAATGACGGTTAAAAGAATAAATTATGTCTCAGTTACTATTTAGAACAAACTTGAACATCTAAGATCCCAAACTACAATAGGTATTACCTCTTACATAAAATTGAACCCAAAACCAACTTGAACGTTTCTGAGCCCATTCCAGGTAGCTTGGGTAATTTCTGAGAAATACCAAACCCGCAACCTGGTCAAAAGGACGCACACATTCAACTTACTGCTCGAAAGAAATCTTTCAAATAAATTCCGTCTATCTGAGGAGTACCCCAAAGTCCAAGAATGAGTGAAAAGGACGTTTTGTAGTACAATTTCTTGAGGGAGAGATAAGCAACATTATTTTCAAGTTATAATTTTCAAGAGAACTACGTGATGCAGAAACGAAAGAAGTAGTCGTTGAACTTGGAAGAACTGAATTTCCATGCCGTAGTTTTGATCATATTTATAGAAGGGAATGAAATAAAAACTTTTTGAACTCCTGAATTGAACTTAAAATTGTTGGCATACTTGGTAAACTGACAAATTTATCTACTCTGCATCGTGCAACATTACCTCACCGTGCTCTTACGAGTAGAACACAGTGCGGCATCAATTCGAGTTTAACTTTTAACTTGCTATGTAACAAATAAAGCCATAGTTCTATGTGGAAATCTTTACACAATGACTCCCATAACAGCACGGAGTACACAAATTAAAAGAAACTCAACCAGTCGCAAACTCTTTCGCATATTGCGTTGCATCTTTCAAAATCGACTCCGGAACCATTCATTTTTACTTAAATTCAGAGCAATTTTACAAAAACAATCTTAGCTTAACACACTTCTTAATTTTGGAGGACAGATGAATCTACTACTAAATAACTATTGCTCTTCCCGATACGTAGCATAGATACAAGTGGATGCAGATGCACAGCAAGGGGCGATTCCGCTAATATGAAGGCTAGTCTGGATCTGGATAGTCTACTTCAGATCATGTATCATACTTTGGCGAAGCTAGGATTTCTACTGGCGAACGTCACTCCTGCACAACCAGGCTGTTAATTGCCTGCGTGACTGCTGGAATAAAACACCTCAAATTTCTAACTCGCTACCTTCAGGGACGTAACGATCTCTACTTACAACGTAATTCCTAGCACGCAACGCGTTCTACATGCCGCGTAACTCCTCTAATGCAAGGCTATCAACTCGCGAGCGTAACTTCTGGAAGGCAACTCAGCAGAATGAACTACGTAACCCCAGGCATGCGACTTTCCTACGCAAGTCCTGGAAAGGTCCCACGCCTTCCATTCTTGGTGGACCCGTTAGCAGAAATTAGCGCTGAACAGTCAAACTTGTGCCACTCCCGCCTTTCTCTCCAGATGCCGTTCTCAACAAATGCAGGGTCTCGCGGGACAGCTCCGCGAGTATATCGACAATTTTTTTCCGTTAAAAATTGGTGATCCCGGATATTGCATCAAACATATCCGTAACAAAACTATTCGTAGTTTAATTGGAAGCCTTAGTGCTTAATTTAAAAACTATGAGAAAATTCGAACGCAACTTATTTCAATGCGCTAAAAAAAAATTTTTGACGGAAAATAGAGTCCACACGACAAACTAGCACCAGCCAGGTAGTACGACGTATGTTCTCGCACCAAAATAATTCATAAATTTTCAGGATTGATAATAAAATTAATTTAATCATCACCAGCCAATGGCACATTATCGAATGACTTCAAACAATTGAACCGTTAAATTATTCATAGTAACTAGCTTGGACCAGAAAAACGGGGAATATTCGCTTACATTATGACCCTATAGTAACACTACACATGTCCGCGTTCCTGAATGCAACCCAGGGACAAATTTCCAGGCTGCCCAACATTCTCGCTGAATGCCGCTGCATTCAGTACTGAGAAGAGCATACAGCAGAAGTTAAGTCGCCTCTACTATGCTGCAATGGCGGACCATGTCCATACATGTACACCAGACATCCATTTACAGGTTCTCCTGCCTCTGCCTCACGCACAAGAAACAAGGAAACTTTTACCCTATTCAGCATCAGTCGTAATTTCTATTCCTACCAGCAATGGTTGAAGAGAAATGGTAAGAACCTTCAAAATTCAGTGTGCGATACAAACAGCGTCGTCTAGTGTAAATCAACGGGAAATCGCAATAGGTAAGAGCAGTCTTCGTGCGACTGGCACTCTAACTAAAAGCCTTTTGAGCACACCGGAAAAGAAAGAGCAAAGTTCAGCGGACTGTGAAATAATTACGGTAAATGGTTCACCAACAGCGGAAACACCTCTTCTAGAATACCGGGGATATAATTATCTGCAAGAATTGAAGAGTCTAGTCATAATGATAGAATACGTAGATATTCGTTTGGTGTTATGTGCCAATCATCCCTTTACAGCCGTATAAAACATACAACAAAGAAAATTAATTTGATGTACATACAATGCAAATACATTCAACGTAAAGCGTGCTAAAATCTGGACCATAATTAAAATTCTACTTACAAACTGAATATTTATCACACATGTAAAGACACCGTAGAAGGTCCCCATTTGAATGAAGCCTCCAATTAAAGAAGGCTAGCGTGGGTCCATGAGAGCAGAGCCTGTACAAACGTCACATCTTTGAGGTGTAGTGTCAACATGATACGCCCTCCCCTAGGTGCGGCGGCAGAGGCGTAGCAGCAACACTGAGGTCGAGCGACCATGAATTTTCAAGATGTATCAAGTGCAGTGAGATGGGCCCAGGTTCAGTCTCACTTTGCCTCTAAAATGTTTTTTGGGGGCGTTTTTGCATATGGCAATCTAAATGCTAATTCAATTTCACGAGAAGCACGTCAAAACAACAGAATCGGAAACACAATGAAGGAAAACAGAGATCAGCCAACGAGACAGAAGTTGTTAGAAATTAAACTTCGAAGCACACCATACACAAAGTAAAATCTGTTTTTTTTAGCACCGATCAAAAAGGATCATAAGCCAGTCACACGTCTTGCAGATTGCATGAATATTTACGAGGTATAACAAGTTCAGAGAAGAGGAGTATGAAGGCATGAGCACTCGACTCCCAATAGGCAGCACACAATAAAGGGAGGCACTCAAGGGGCCTGAATAAGGCACTGGAGCACAGCCAACATGGGCCTGAACACAGTTCTGCGCGACACTTCCAACGCCAGCCTGGAGTTATGAATTTCATTTGATGTATAGCGCCACGCCTAAGTCTATACTGAGACAGGTAAGCACACGTCGGAGCCGAGGATGACAAAACGCCGAGAATATCTCTATTAACTGGCCATGAAACAATCCCACTCGTCCCTGCTGAGAATGATCGTAAATAAGTTCGTCACTGACGACACTCCTTTAAAATGATCCAACAAATGAATCTTAATACGATGAAAGAATATTTGCCATTTCGTACTGACGCACAAATATGAATGTGAAAAAATTCTTGCAATAAACGATCTCGCACGAAGCAAATGAAAATAAGTTTAAACCTCGCAAATTATAGCAGCTGTGAGATGTATTGTTTTCCCCGAGACATTTGGTGATCTAGAGTCAGTTTTAACTAAATCGCTGTTTTATTAATGGTTAATAATTCCTAAAAAGAATCAGATTAAATAGACCTATGTATACACTTTTGCCAAGCAGAGGAAAAAAATTTATACCTACAACATTCACAACATAAATAATCGAAAAGGATATCTGTCTTCATGAGTGTACGCATAATTTTTTTTACAAATTTGCTCTTAACAACTTATTTCCAGAAGCCCACACCCAAACTAACGATATCTTTGGTAAAAGGTGAATAGATTCGTGAATTGCAAACCCGGAGCTTTTCGCTTGAGCTCGGAATACGCATGTAGGTGGTGGGGCGGTTCGGTAGATCTGCCAGGGTCGCAGAAGCAGCGGCAGATGAGCACGGCTCTAAAATTGGTAGCTTGTGAAGCTCTCCGCCCTTACCATGGCAAGGGAGCCGCCTGGAAAGTCTTCCAGTGACAACACAGAATGAGAACGCCCGCCACAGACACCACACGGTACTTCGTTAATGAACAAGACGAGGAAATACATAGTGTCTGAGAGGCTTTGTTCTTTCCTTTGTTGTGCTACAATACCCACATCGAATATTCAACTTACATGAACTATATCAGTTTTATATTATTTAATTTAATGCACAAAATAGGCGTGGAAACAGAAATCTATTACTACGGAAAGCCAAAACGCCATGTAAAATTTCTTTTTAGAAACACTCTTTGTTGGATATAGTGCTTGGATCAATAAAGCTTACCTAGTCCCGACAGAATACTAAAGGCAAGCTAACAAATCAGCAAACAAATGCCACGTAGGAGAAACGATGATTCTTTTTCAGCAATGAGTGTAATAGCGTGATGCACTTTTTAGTAACACTGTCTACACTACGTCTCTAAGACTACGCTGACGCAAAGAGACTCCATGCATCAGTGCACTCTTGTGAATTCTGTTTAATGTCACGAGTTCAATTTATGAAAATCAATTGGGAATACAATACTGTAACGTAAATGCATATAATAGATGGCTACATTTAGATTCAAGTCAAATGGTATTACAAGCAGCACGAAAATATTTGCACGCTTTGTGTCAATTCGTTTATCACTTACGTAATAAACACAACGCTTGTGTTCATCAATCCCATTCCTTATAAGTTGAGGTAAAATATTCGAGATGCTCTCACGTGTACTCTAAAACATGTTTACTCTACAAAATGTCCTTATTGATCATCATGCATCATTCACAGATTACAGATGAAACGAAAATATTGATGGCACTGCGCAAAACTGGCCATTCGATGACACAAGTGCCATTTTTTACCTTATGTCAAGGAATTAGCCAAAATTAGAACAGAAATGTTAAGTTATGAGGAATCTTATTGAAACAATACAAACATATTCGCAGAGTAAGAGTAGCTACATCACGTGGCGGTGTGGGCTGTAAGTCCAGTTAAGGGAACGAGGGTAAAGATTGGCGTGCAATGTGAGTCACTCACTGGCACAGTTGGTGTGTGTGGGAGTTGCTTGTGGGAACAACATGCTAACGCGTCTACCCACAACGCGCTTAGGGGATATCAATGGTACTAAAACTTCCGTGCAATTTAGCAGAAATTAACGTTTTTAGAATTGAGGAGAAATTAGTTGAGTCCACATTAAAAACAATTAACAATGTAAATAATGAGCAAACAAAAATTTCAGCAGTAGTTTCAAATGACTAAATAAATGAAAATATAAATCACTAACGCGTTGACATTCAATGTTCGACGAAAACACGACTAAAACTAGAAACTTACTTGAAGACTCACAGCTGCCTTCAGAATTTTTAAGCTGTGCTATAATAAAACCAGTAAAACTTCTAAAAAGGGTGAAAAAATCAGCAAGTTAAAAAACAAAGAATACAAGAACCTGAAACGATATAAAGTAGCTGCCAAACAAAACCCGCCTTGTTTGCTTTTGTTCCAGCACCCCAGAATTATGTTGCGATACAATCAAAGACGCTGGTTCTTGAAGTGCGTATGCTGAAGATTGCGCTAAATTTATGGTCTCTATATTGCATCATTCTAGATGATCCCAGGCCACGTCAGGAAACGATCTCGTACTTGAAAGACGGCTCCTACACAAGTCCAATTCCTTATCTGATGACGAGACACGAAAATGGTGCTCGACGCACATCAAGCAGTCAGAACGTCGCAAATCATTATTTTCTTGCTTCTTTTAGCTACTACTTCAAGTTAAAATGAAGGTCAGGAGTATGAATCAGACGATCTAAAATAAACTAGAAAAAATATAATCAACTCGTCTACCATGCTGAATTGTCAATTGAAAAACAAATTAATACTTACAAAAGTAAATAATTCACTTAATATATTTTAGTGCTTAAAATACGAGTATATATATATATATATATATATATATATATATATATATATATATATATATATAGACTATATCGTAGCCTCCACTTTACTTTATGCACATCAAGACGTGTGAGCAAAAATGTTATTTATAATTTTACGAAAACCCATTGAATTAATGCATCTTAATACGCATGAGATTTACTACCAGCTGAAACAATTAAGATTAATCAAAGAAAGCTCTGTTATTCACGAGTATCTATATTGGTAGTTATGTGACTGGAGGCTTAGCAGTGAGCTTTGATCAAATGAACTACAGTTTTACGAATGTGATACTGATCAGCTGGCTACTTGAATCCATTCAAACGTATTCTCTGACACGATTTAAAACAAGGCAAAAGTTACCGTTTTCAAACTACAATAGAACTCCATTCGAGCAATATCATTGACCACGAAAGAAAAATAAAACCTTTTATTAAAAAATAGAAAATCCTACTGAACTTTCCAAACTGTAAAAATGTAAACAACGCAATATAAGGTTATACTTGTGCTTGTAAAAATCATTCAGTTTTAGTGCCAAAAAATTCAGTCTGACAACAATCATTATTTTTGTTCTCCAAAAAATATGCCGACTTCCCAAAACACAGACATGCTCAGCTGTAAAACAATTCGGCTGAAAATAACTACGAAACCACTTTCTCCAAGCCAAACTCGGTTTTTTATTTCCTCGGAGAGACGAGTACGAGACAGACGAGCCGTGGAGACCAGCCAGAGGGTCTGGAGCAGGCGCGTCTGATCAGCAGGTACTACACAATGGAGGGAAAGATGTGGCCATGTCACCGCCCTCCACAGTGCCATCTGAGTAGCAAGCATCGTATTCAAGAGCTGCCTTTGTATACTTTCTCTCTGAATTTTCCAGTAAAGTCTCAAAGGTCTGAAATATTTCATTTACCAGCGCATGTGAAAATTGCATTGAAAGGTCTCTTGTTAAATATTTCACGTGCTCATAAGGTAAGCATACGAATTTTAAAAGAAACTTTAGCGTTATTTTTCCTTCCTCAGACTGATCTACAGCAGCACCAGATAATTCAATGACTCAAGCTTTAACAACTCTTTCGCAGCTCGAATGAATTGAATCGTTAGACATAAAAACTATGGTAAAAACGAAGGGAGAGGCCGATAGCGAATACCGTTGCATCGCGGGATTGAAAGTCACACAGAACAACAAAAAATGACAAAGAAATCCAGCTAAACGCACTGCGCAATCCGTCAATTTGTATGCAGAGCGGGCTGCGCTCAACTTGCTACACAAAATAAGAACCAACTGAAGAAACTTTGTCTTTGAAAAATAAAGTAAATTGTATTTTAATTTCGGTAGGGATGGGATGAAACCAATTATTCTGAGGTCTCAACTGAACGGGAACGCTAAGGTAACAAACTCCACGTTGCCCATATCCATACTTGACAAACATGATGCAGTTTAAAACAACATGACAATCTCTATTCGTTTCTTGTTGATAGAAATAGAAGTAAAATGTCTCAAATCTGGTTACACAGTTTATAAATAGTTCTATTTTCTGTTAGCTTCGTCAATAAATGTGTTAAACTGAAAATATCGTACACTTATTTCGAGTAAAAAAGAACGGTTGGTCTTACTCAAATGAATCGAGAGTTGTAACAAAAAAATCAACAGCCACAAAACAAATACATTTACTAAATGTTGAAAAAGTTAAAATGTAGAATAACATGCCGACTTTCAACAGTGGCCCGTCAGAGTCGACAATCACCTTCACTGAGTCACAGACTGCATCGAAAATTCAATCAAAAAGAAGCAAGTTTAAATGTAATCTTTATCAGCCAATGGTATACATACCCTTTCAACAACCGAACGAACGCACGAATATGTTCACCAAAGAGACCAATCTCTTACGTTTAATAAAAACCATGCTTATCAAGATTAATTGGCACCTTCCAGAACCGAATCAATATTATCAATAATTCTACAGAATTGGCCGAGGGTGACCCCCTATGTTGAACCAAGTGTTGTGTTTAAACGCCTCTCACGTACGCGTGAACATTAAAAGCTTGGCCATAAAATCTTTAAAGCATTTGGGAGATACTGCCGCCAATCTCAAGGTCACGTGCAGCAGCATGAGGTAGACCACAACTTCAGAGTCTATGCCTCTATCAATGGCATATTGTACCCTAAGCAGTAAAGACTTGTATTATACACACAAATACTTGTTTAGTGGGCGGGCTAGAGTCGTAAGTCGTATCAAAGCTCGGTTATGAAAGTTGGGAGACATTCCTTTTCGACCTTAAATGAGTTTACTCATCGAAAACCACGAGAGAGAGAAAGACTCAATTTTTTCGTCCTTTCCACTTGATCGACTAGCAAAGAATCGGAGTTCCATGGTCTCTAAACCTCCAGTGAAGCTAATCAATTAAAATAATACTACCCTGTTCCTCCAACACAAGGTTAAAGATGCATCGTCCTCACAGGATTTCTCCAGAGGCAGGTACCTCTTCTAACACAGAGGTCACGATGACAACAAGCCATGGCATGAGCTCATGCACAGCATCTGCCACTAGCCCTTGAAAACTCTTGTATGACGCGAAAGAAATAGAAAATTTTCTGAAGGTCTGTTTACTCCGTTTAAGCATAATATTCATGGATCCATATGGGAAATTACCACAGTAACTCCAACAGGCAGAGGAATCGGAAGACATTTCATAAAAATTAGAATATCATAAAACATTATTTCATTATAATTAAAAGTTCAACCATCACAGCCATTCGGATGACGATTCAACAGTACACATTGTCTGTTCATTTTTAGCGTTAGTAAATCGAAGTAGACAGCTATCACGAGTAGGAAAATCACTGTATTACCACTTTAGCATACTCAGTTCAGAAAAAATAGCAGTATACACGCATGGAAAGGTGTCGGAATTAATTCAGCTTTAACTAACTGCAACAGCTGACACAAACAACTATTCCGAAGTCGAAGTTTAGATAATATACCAAATTTAAAAAATAACTACAGATGTAATTATCGTGCATTCACAACAAACAAATACTAACGACACTCAACGGCGCTAAAAAATACATTGCCTCAGGCTGCTTAACGTTAAAAACATCAACTTCCCTTGCAAACTTTTATTGACGCGTCGCTTTAAGACTTGCCAGAATATTACAAGTATTTTCTTGCTACTCCAGTGAATGAACATACGCTTCAATTAAACGAACATAAAATAGCATTGTGGAGCATAAGAAGTCTTTTAGCTCCCGTGAAGCATATCACGTCAGGCGCCTATAAACATGGAAAGAGTAAATAAAATAGAACGTAAAATCCTCATGTTAGGATCCCCTGCAACATTGAGCATAATCGTGACAAGAGTAACGTACAAGATACATTACCATTAGCTGCTGAAAATTACAAGCCTTTCATTTTTTAAATAATTCGCTGGAGCACATGTTGCTTTCAACCGCTCATTCCACTATATAATAATACAGTTTGTTGCTTGCTTGCTTGGTCCGTTTTTCTGTCACGCTCTTAAGGATTTAGATAGGAGGAAATTCGGTAGGGTATACATGCATTGTAAGCATTGTATTGTGGATACCAAAGGCACATCCTTCAATGTGAAAACTCTTTCGCAAAGTCCGCGTCCACTGCCAAATCAAACGAAAAAATTTAGTGAAAACGTGAATTTTCACAAGTGTGTCTTT
>VCRD01000524.1:130861-182941 GCA_006783055.1 Trinorchestia longiramus
TATATATATATATATATATATATATATATATATATATATATATATATATATATATATATATAAAGTTCGCAGCTAAATAACCGGTACAAAAATTACATAAAATGAATACCATGAAATTAATTCATTACTCAGAAAAGGCTAAAAGGATTAAATATAACGGACAATGTTTTAGTCATATCTTACAACAAAGTTGTATAATAGCTACAGGTGTAACGATCGTGCCTTACAGCAAACAAATAGTAAAGACGCATGTTGGGACTGAAAAATACATTCCTGTATACTATTGGAATTTAAAAACTGACTACAGCTGCAAACTTTTATCGGCACCCAGCTTTACTGATAGAAATGAAAAGTGACACAATCTTCACTGACAACTAACAAAATGTACCTCACAACTCAAAGTACCACCTGCAGCTATGAACGCACGTAAAAGCATTAGATGATTTGATAGGACAATTGTAATACAACAGCTGCGACTGAGTGCATACACGTGCATATCCAGCTGCAAGGGCCCTGCATATAGACAAGGTCAGGCTGGACATCAGCACTAGTCAGCGTAGAAAGTATGATCTTTTAGTGGGTAAAACCCACGAGTAAATCTCAACTGCAGAGAAAGTGTGCCTTGGCGTACTTGAGCATATGTACTCTCTAAACAAACTTGTGTTCACGTCTAACCTCTGTAGCTAGAAAGTCGTAAATGCAGGTTTCTCACATCCGTAAGAAAGGTAAATAGGATATCTAATTCTTAATTAAATTTACAAGCTCATCAGTTTTAATCGAACATTATAAAAAACGTGACCACCAAAATGTAACATATTAGGAAACTTTTTTACAGGCCGACAAGGAGTCTGAAGCAGAATGCAAGTAGGGTTTCCTATTCAATTGGGGTATTCACTACAAGAAATTTGTCATCATACTCAAAATTTATCGATGATATCTACCTGAGGAAACATATGGCAAAGACCATCAATTTACAAGACGTAACTCAAACCATAATGAGATCACAGCGGATCCCAAGAACTCTCATACAAGGTCTTCGAAACGCAGGAAATACCAGGACCACGTTATGGATGTGCTTCGTTGAAAGCCGATCTCGCAATGTGATGTTGACCCTAAACCGGATCAAGTGAACCCTTATATAGCAACTCTCAGTCTCAGAGATAATTAGAATAGACCTTGCTTGTGATTCATGAGAAAACGATACCAAGAAATTAACTAATATTTGAAAACCCCATCTGTGATATTCAGAGTGGTTTCAGGGTTGTTATGATTCACTAAATCAATGCAAATCATCAGGACTAGTTTCGGAGATGAAAACGAGGGAAAAAACAACGCACATTTTTAAAATTTCACGCTTGAAAACCCCTTTTAACTCTGAACATATATAAACATAAAAAAGCTGTGAAATATATTAGGAATGTTTACTGTCTGTAAGCCTATGATAATTTGACTGTGTCATAGATATTCTCAAACTGTGATAGCACACTTCACAACAAACAACATCAACAGTTTTCATGAATTATTATGAGACTTTAAAAAGCTTAACTTTTTCATCAATAAGATGTGTGATAAATTCATGAGAACTAACGCGCACGATGAGTATTCTAAACAGACCACGGTCACACACTGTTCAATTTAGGTGAAATTTCAGCCACACGGAATTATTCTGGTCTACATACTTGACTTGCGCTAAAGCGATCTGTAAAGCATTCAAATGGTTCTTAAAGAGGAAAAGCTATGCTTGAACAGAACAGGTAAAATGTCGGAGTGCGTGCCTGAACATTAGAAACTGCACAGAAATCTCTTCAATCCTGGAGTATGCCAAACAAACAAGGTACTGAGCAGTACTTGAGAAAATAAAAGAGGCTGAGCTACGCAGCAGCAAAAAAGCACTGAACACCTGGCCGATATATTCAGGAACTCATTAACGAGGAAGTCTATGCCGATAGTTGAGACACAGCCTAGCTCGAGACGACGAGTGTGGCCTGCGATTTAAAAGGACATTGTGGGACCCTATACTACACCGGAGACTGCTACATTACGCTCAACGTATGGAGACTGTAAATTGGGAACCACGTACAAGGTGATACACTTCACTGAGATTGTGACCCAATATGCGTATAGATTCTGAGATACATGGAGCTTTGTTACCCTTGAGACTAAAGACACTGAGGATAAAATTCCAAGTTTCATTCTAAAATTATGGGCACTAAATGAACATGTTTTTCAAACGACCATCGTTTGCAAAAGCAGGCCTTTAGAAAACCTGTTTCAAAACTCAGCATAAAACCTAGTCACTACTGTGCTTAACAAAGTCAATAAAAACGATGAATTGAGAAGCTTTTGCAAAAGAAAAATGTACTTTGTGGTAGCCAGTTATATTATGTAGTAGATCTCTCATGTCTGCTAAGACAGCATGCAAGTTGGGAGAGAAGAGAATATAATTCAAAACGCTCCCTGAAATTGATTTAATCTAACCAACAAGGCAACAGTTAACGAAGGGAAAAAATACAATCAAATGTTGCTTCAGAGGTTCTAGGCAGGTTTTGAGTCATCACAGTATCCGCCTCTTTATAGAAGGCTTGTTCTGTCCAACCAACGAGACTCTAGAATAGAATAGAATAGAATAGAATAGAATAGAATAGAATAGAATAGAATGAGGCTATAGGAACGAACCTTCTGACCCATTCTTGGGTCGGATAATTACTTCGATAATGATTCGGTTGTTTACCCAAGTCCCATGCCGTATTTCTAGCCGCGTCAACCATGTCGGCAGCGGGATTCGAACCCGGGTCTTTCTGCACGCAAGCAGATTCGCTCACCAGTCGACCAAGCTGGTGATACCAGTCGACCAAGCTGGTCGAACACTTAAATGGTTCATTAACTTTTTAGGGTTCTGATCACTCTAAATATTTCAACGCTCATAATAACTATCCATATTTTAGTAACTTGAATTCTAATGAAAATGACTGTCATTACGAACAGCGTTTTTTTATCACCCGGTTAAGAAAACTGCATTTTAGCACCCGGTTACGAAGAACTTCATGAGCGTAATACATGAGCGTAACTATAAAACTTTTATAACTCAAAAACTATTTGGAATAGAAAATAAAACTCTATGTCAAAACATTTATTAGATTAATGAATTTTATTAAAAAATAACACTTAAGTGTGGAAAACAATCTCAGTTAAGTGACGCCCGTTTTCGCGACAGCACATTTCGAACCTTTTTTTAAAATTTTCTGTAACCTTCGTTAATAAGTTGCCGTTAATTTGCCTGATTTTCTCTTAGATGTTTCTCTTTAATTGAGCGGTTGGGGTAGGTTTATTAATGTAATGTTTATTTTTGCAGAAACAAGCGATTTGAAAGAATTATTGTTTCTCTCGCGGTGTGACTCGTGGCGCCATCTTGTTGATACCAAATGTTTCTCAGATGTCTTGCTTCAAGTAGAAGTTCAAGGAAAGTATGTTTGAAAATCCATTCCAAAAGTAACTGTGAAAGCTCTCCGTGCTCTCACAAAAGACGATTCATTTTTATAACATTGCTTGACGAAAGCGATCCGTGTTTTTTCAGAATGCAGTGCGAACAAAAAGGATCTAATATCCTTGTACTGTTAACCTATATGCGGTTGCGTATCTAGGCTACATAACCAAATGTTATTTATAAATAAAATTCATAGATCTAAATGTTTTGACAGAGTTTTATGTTCTATCCCAAATAGCGTTTGAGTTATAAAAGTTCTTTAATGGGGCGTCCTTTCTGGCCCACCCTGTACAAAACGCCTAAAATCTGCAATCTGGGAGCATGAAGGTTTGACACGTATCACGAAAATCTGGTAGCATACTTGACAGGCAGATATGCCAAAACCAGAGACAGATCAGAGCACTTGACGGACAGCTGTGCCTAGACGCCGATCAGGAAAATCTGGCAGCACACTTGACAGACAGATGTGCCTAGACACAAGTGGCCTGCGACGCGTTCATCAGGCGCCCAGCCCGCATGCGACACACAGGCTGGTCTGGCAAGTCGCACAGGCAGATAGCGACCGACACACGTGGGCTAGGAAGATGAGGTTGCCCAGTTTAATGTAAGACACAACATTAGATTAGTGACGTGTCACACTTGCTCTCTGTGAACGTATTATGAAGCACGCAGGCTTTTGCATTTAGTTTTAATTTGAAAATAGAGTAGCAATGTGAGGGCGTTGGAAACGAATGACATTTACAAAAATAACGGAACACACACGGTAGGATTTCATTGGCATAAAAATTATACTAAAATTCATACTAAAATTAGGAGAGAAAATATCAGAATGCCATAGCACCCACGTGCGTGTGAGTTTTTTTGCGGAAACTGCCCAGCATCACAAACAAAACAAAACAGAGCTGAAGGAAAACCACAAAGCCTACACTCGCGATGGATAATTGATAGAAAACAAGTGTAATAACTTTAAGCACTGCATTGTTAATGCAAAGTTTAACTTGAAAGTAAAAATAAAGTTAAAAACTCTCATGTACCTTGGGCAACCTTTGGTAGCTATATTTAGAGGAAAAACTTACTCGGAAAAGATGAAGGACGACTGAAGAGAAAAAGAGCAGTGAGCTGTTTGGACAGGTCAAGACTGGCTGCGTACGTAACCTTGATACGCACGGATTTATGAGACAACACGCTCCGTTGAGCGCCCTTGCGTCAACACACCGTCATACAACAGACAGCTGCGAGAGAACAACAGTTGCTTTCTGCAATATTTTGACCCTCGACATCACACAACAAATCTATAATGTGTTCGACTTGAGTTCATGTGTGTACGTACACAACCAGGCAGCTACTAACTTTCCCATAGGGGAACACGAAAAGAAACGAATGAACACTGCAAAGCAATAGTTCACAATTTGACTTCATTATAGTCATAACAGTTTAATCCCACAGAGTTAAAAGCCACGTTCGGCCAAGTAACAAAGAAGGTATACGACGCACCCAGATTTTTTCCAGCAATTCAGTATAAAATATTCAGATAGGACTGGTATATGCTTATTGCCAATCAAAATTCAAACTGCTACAGCTAGAGGAAAAACGTACTGCTGAAGACTTCATAATTGAATAAAAAAACATTTTTCCTTTCTAGTTTTGGTAATAAATGCACCATCCGGTACGCCGTAATGCTTCCAAATTTCCAAATAATTCACGACACTCAAGACAGACGAGAACAGAGAACGTAACAGGGTGGTCCAGTCATTCAACACACACAGCTGGACGGAGGGCGGGACCTCTAGAGGACGGCAAGTCCCTTAAGGTAATAAAGAGAAACATTAAAATATTGTCAACTATATGTCCTCTGAGGAGCGCTAAGGAACCCGCTGCTTGTTTCCTATGGTCGATGTATCCTCAAGCTACGCTGAAAACAAGCCACTTCACTAGTATGGCATTAAACTGAGTTTAATAGTGGCATTTGAGCGCTATTTATTGAAAGTAAACTGCGATTTTGAATGAAAGAGAGGCTAAAAAACAGTTCAGATGTGTAAAAAAAATATCTAGTTCAATGTATGTAAATCATATAATTTAAAATAAATTTCAAAACAATTGCCACAATCGGTGGTTCAAGGTGATATAAAACAAATATTCAGAAGATAATAAAGGTAACTCAGTGGTATCATTCATCGCATGATATGAGTACGAACATGTGGTACAAGTTTATTTGCATCTATATAGGGACCAAGCACCATGCAGCTGACACGTTCTTTGCAAAGAAAAAAGAAAGAAAGAAAAAGAAAACTCGATCCTAGACCATTTATTACAGAGTACGGAACTCCCGCGTGATGAACACTTGTGCACCTGAGTGTTCTACAGAAGCATACCCGGTAATTCCTTTCTAATTCCCATTAATTATTAGCATCATTCATTACTTTCTTGTATTTGTAGCAATTTGTGGAAAACTTTTAGTGTTTGAGCTCGAAAGTAATAAATTGGATACTAAAGTAAAGTAACATGATTAGAATCGTAACAAAATATCAATAGAAAAATCGTCTGTACTACTGTGGGGAACAAAATAATACAACACGTTAAATAAATCGCTAGATTGCACATTTATAGACCATGTACAATTACGAAAATTAGACTACATATAAACAATAGTATAAAAAGGTTAATAATGTATCTAAAACTCACAAATATTTAATAGAAAAAATATATAGGAACACATATCATAAATACGTGAACAAAAATTTACAACACATTTCAAGACATACATACATTAATACTTCGTTGCATAGCCCTCATTATTAATTATGGCTTCGAGACGTTTATAGTAGTTCACTACCAGCCTTTTACAAGTTTCGGGCGTAATCTTATTCCAATCTTCAATGCAAATTTCTTTGAGTTCAGTGATGTTATTGGGACCTTCTTCTGAATCTTCAATTTCAATTCGCTCCACAAGTTTTCGATCGGATTCATGTCCGGGGATTGACTTGGTCATTCTAAAATGTTTATCTTCTTCATCCTCAACCATTCCTTGGTTTCGTTTGCAGTATGCTTTGGATCGTTGTCATGTTGGAATTTCCATCCACGTTTCAATTTTAACAAAAGAGCTGAAGGTAGGAGTTGCTCTTCCAATATTTCACGATATTTCCTGCCATTCATTGTTCCTTCAATGATGTGAAGTTTACCTACCCCTGATGAGCTGAAACATCCCCACACCATGATTGAACCACCTCCAAACTTAACAGTGGGTAGTGCACTTTGGTTTGTACTCTTCGTTTTGTTGCCTCCAAACATGGTTTGTGCTGCTAAAATAGTTCGATTTTAGTTTCACCTGACCGCAGTACTGAGTTCCAAAACGCTGCTGGCTTGTTCAAATGGTCGTTGGCACACTTCAGAATGACCTTGACGTGAGGTTTCTGGAGAAGAGGTGTCCAATGAAGGATGCGGGAGCGAAGACCTTCACGGCCTAGTGCCCTGCTGATCGTGTGTTTGCTGGCTTTGATCCTAGACGCCTTGAGATCATCCTTCAATTTTTCACGAGTAGTTTGAGGCCTCTGCACTACTGATCGGACCAATTTTCGAGCAGCACGGTCGTTAATCTTCCGAGGACGGCCAGTTCGAGGTTTGCTGAGAGTCGTATTCCGGCATTTCTACTTACGTATTATAGTTCCAACCGAGGCGATAGGAACACACAGTTGTGCACTTATCTTCCGATATCCCAAACCTGCATTATGGAGCGCCACAATACGTTCGCGAAGATCTTGGCTGATGTCCTTATTCTTACCCATGCTTACGACCTTTCAGAATGAGAGCTGCTGTACCAATGACACGTTATTGGAGATGAATGCTGACGAAAGTTCGGTTGCCAAATAGTAGAATGTATTAGAACATTCTGGAATAATCCTGCAATAATTCTCATGTATAATATCGAGAAAAAAGTCGGGTATTGTAAACTTTTGTTCACATATTTATTATACATGTTCCTATATATTTTTTCTATTGAATATTTGTGGGTTTTAAATACATTATTAACTTTTTTATACTGTTGTTTACATATAGTCCAATTTTTGTAATTGCACGTGGTCTATGAATGTGCAATCTGGCGATTTAATCCACGTGTTGTATTATTTTGCACCCCACGGTATATTTTGGACTCAACAAAAATAAATAAACTTAGAAAGGACCGAAAAGTATCACTTAATTAAAACGTAACCATGAACTAATTTACAAAATGTGATGCAAAATCTATGGTGGGTCGCTAAAAACAGCTGGAGAGAGCAGGGTCCCATAAGTATGCTCATGAAGCAGACACGGTTCATCAGTATAAAACTTATGTTGCCTCTACTCTGAGGGCGGGAACTAAATACTAAGAAAACTAACTAGTAAAAAATGCTTCACTTAATTAAGACATCACATCAGACAACACAGATAAGAATCACCCAACTGAAGCCTTTACATTCAGTAGCCTGACGTGCAACTCTGCCCAATGTCACATTAGACTGACCAGCATACGGTCATTTGGCGGCATTTAAAACTATAATGATAAGCTCAGATACCTAAGCCAGTTGATCTCTAAATGAAGAGCACACGTGAGGCACTGTGTACGCATTAGGACACTGAAAGCAGATATGCAAGGATCGAAGTCTCTGCGACAGGTATAGATTTCCAGAGAAATGTTATTTCTCGCATGAATCGTGGCTAATTCGAAAGTCTTTTGTACATAGTCCTTTCCAGAAAATTATTATATCCTCAAAAATACCAAAAATTTGCATAAGAAAAGTGAAATGTTAGTAAGAGCAATCGTTAAATATAATAGTTTACGCAATCATAAGGAATAAGATTAATTTCTAGTCAGATAAAACAATAGCGAAGAGGTCATTGTTTAGCTGAGAGTTACGCTCTCGACTTGACGGACTGCACAGACTGCTCAGTGGAAGACTCTGAGTGGCTGTCGTGGACCTCACTAGGAAGAACCTCAATGATTATGCTTTATGAACACTAGTCTGCGCCTGACATGTAACTGTAATGGCAGACGCACGCCAGACCAGCCATCCAAAGGCCATTGTTATGCGGCTCATGGAGTCGAATATTATTAACTAAAACTAAGAGATGTACTTCAGATATTCTACATTCCCCTGCGTTATCAAAAATCGAAGACAGCAGATCGTAATCATTCAGAGCTATGTTGGGTTACTATTGTTGAAATCAGGAAGTAAAATAATGATTTTGATAGGCACTATTCGATGCATGTACCAACCATTCTGACGTAAAATGCTTTACAGAAAGCGGTAGAGCGGAGCTTAAATCTAGGACCGAGTATTCGTGATTATGCAGGGAATCCTTGCATGAGAATAAGAGTGGCGTCTTGCAAGTGACGGCACTCAACACGTCGAGTGCCTGCTCTTCCTGAGGTGCGGCCCTGGGACGCTGCTTACTGCTCCTTCTCACCGGTGGTTACATGTACTTATTTTTCAGGCTCATTAACTGAGCGCAACAAACATCGTAACGTAAGGCGAACTGTACCTTATGGTCAGAGCGCTTTACATGCGAAAGTTTAAAACACGTTCTTGAGATCATTTCATGAAGGTTCGCAATGAGCACGTCTTCAAAACTAGTTATGAAAGGCGTCAACTTATGAATATTTGATTGTAGTCCCTTTCATCATTGTTCATACTTAAATCATCATAAGCCTTGTCTTCATGAATAGAAATTAAACCTCAAGTTATAATACTTAATGAGTCTCAGAATTGTTCCCTCAGAAGTATTTATTTATTCACTTCTAAATCATGGTAATTCATTGAGTAATATTTCATTTTGAATAGAGATTGCATCACAGAAATTACTAAACTTTTGTAGTTATCTGAATACTTTCTTTACAATTGAACAGCTCTTTTATAAGATATTTTAGTACTCTCAATAATTTATTCACTATTTGATCGTATCTTTATATTGGTTACATAGACATAAAATGGAATTAGAAAACATCAATACACCTACGAATTATTTGTATCAATTGATGCATTATAAGTTTATACATGGCATCTGCAGAGTCAATAATTACAGAACAATCGGTAGCAGCCACAATAGAAGTTCGTACACACCAAAAAGACAGGATCAGACTCACAGGTTAGCCCCTTCCCTGTACAGGCACTTGAGAAACCCGGTAGGCAACTTTATATTAAACACTAGAATGAATACAAAACTCATCAAAAGCGAAACGTATCAATAGCAAAATGCACGTATACAAACGTAGAGACAGTGAGCGAATGCCGTGACAATAGAGCTCGTGAGGAGAGAAGCCGTAACAGTGTGTCTGCCTCTCCCACGATGTCTTCAGCAGTGTCTAACAGACCAAACAAGTCTTTGTTTTTCAGTAATTCTATTTTGCGAGTTGATTAGATTATTCTGAACGCAAAAACTATACGAACTCAGTACTCGTTTAAAGAGATTTTCCCAATACGTCATTCGAAAAATGAATTGAGGACTTGGGTTGAAAACCAGCAATAAGTTAAGCGACGTCAAAAATCGTGAACGATTTCTATCCCTTCGAACTTTAGTGCCAAAAGTTGTACTGCAGTTCAGGAAACAATTAATAAAAAAGCTTTGACTCCCATAAAACTAAATTTTATTGAAAACATTCTTGCAAAAGAGTAACAAATAATTAATGTAAAATGAAAAGTATAGTTAATAAACTCAAAACAATGAAGGAAACCCCAACTTACTCATTATATCCAGTCTAAGATTTCTGTGTAGTTTTTATTGCTCAGCTAATAGATGCACAGCGGTTTTTAGAACGCTCTCAGCAAGACATTCTACCCATGAGCTGCACTTTGAAAAGCAACTTGATAGCTTACCATCAACACAAAACAGCGGGCAAGCGTAAACATATGAATAAAAACACATACTTAATGGAATAATGTGATATTTACTAACAAAACTTATAATAAAGTAAATTTGAAACAAAAGTAAAATTGATCCAACGATGAAGACGCCTTGGGATGGTTGTTTCGCGACGCCACACGCTTGAATAAAATACCCTGCCTTAAGTAACAAAATTCTTCCCTTTTAATGTTTAAATTATTTAAGAGCATAAAGACTTATTCATAAAGTACAAAGGTCTCGGAAATTCTTTCGTTTGAGATTATTACTGATATGACAGTGTTTACTCACCATTTCAGCTTGATTCACACAGCCATCAGGAAAATTAAGTCTAATGCTGAGTTTAAGTTGCAAACGACAAAATTTCTGCTTCAGTTACCAAAGTTCACCAGGCCGGCACTAAATAAGAGTCTCTAGCAGAAATTAAACAGCGGAAAGAGAAGGAAAATCAAAAAAGAGGACACCGAGAAGTCGGTCAATTAGAACTGCCATGGAACAACACAAATCAGTCAATAATCGAGACTCCAAGTTCCCTACGATTATAATTTTGTCCTTTTTAATCTTTGTACTTGGTAGAAACTTGGTACTACTTTTGCTCACCATGAATTAAGATGTAACTACTTTTTATAAACGAAGTTACGTACGCTCCCCAAATTTCTTTTATTCTTGTGCACAATTAGAGGAATGCACCTAAGTTTGTTTCCTTCCTTAGGCATGACTTTTCTAACACTCATCGACTAGCAAACTTACTCTTGCATCATAGCCATTATTACGAAACAAAAATTATGATTGTAAAACTTACATAGATTGTTTCAAGGAATTAAAACTAACAATGAAAACAACCAGTTTATTGAGCTGAATGACATTGTAGCGTAGAGTAATGGGTTTAGATCCCTGAACTCATGGTTCACCGCCGTGGCAATGAGCGTTTAGTGGAATTGAAAGATATTACAACTACAAAAGATTGCTAAGCTCGATAAATACAGGAACTTGTCAATTCAGCGGTAAACACGATAAGTTCGAGCTCATAAACATGACGAACTCGTTTTGAGCAAAAATGCACATTCGTTTTCGCTGTAATGAAAAATAAGGAGGTAATCGGTGTGCTGGAAGAAATGTCTAGTGATGGAGTTTTGAGACTCAATGACTTGCCCTTTCGAGCCGAAAAAACCATGTGAGAGCAATTTATGGCTGCTGAGTAATGGGAACTCCAAATATGTCTTACTATTTTGAAAGGAAATTATTGTGAGAACTTCTTCCAGCGCAATCTTCAACTATTGCCCAAGCTGTAATTTAAACTATTCTAGCCATTAAAGTCTAAAAATATAAGCGTTTGAAATATGGGTTTCTACAACAAAAATAAAGAGCTTTTAGTTTCCAATTCTAAAACTCGCAGCCTCCTGTCCAACAAAAATTCCGTACCAGTTCGTGTGTAGGTCCAGAAACTGAAGGAACTGCAGGGTGAATGGCTGGTAAGGGCGGTGCTCTTATTATATAGACACGCCACAAATCATTCGAAGATTTAGTGAGCGCCCTGAGAGCAGCGAGAGGACAGTGTGTGGGTGAGAGTCCCCTAATTAACTCTGATAGACACTAGGATGGTCTAAAGCCCACTTCATGTTCTACAAGATATCGAGCCTCACGACCGTACCATCTCTTCTAAGCGTACTTACAGCGCATGATCTCATTTGCTTCAAAGAGACGCTTGTTGCCGATATAAACGCATTCCAAACAACATAAAATTCCTTAGAGAATTATTATGCACGCAACTGCCTTAGGGAGATCGATAATTCTTCCTTTAGGATGTAAATAACTTAAAAATGAAACTTCTTCGCATGGAAATGAATCTTCAATCTGTGCTGCCGAAGCAACTGCGTTAAAATTAATGGGTGGATCTAGATCGATTTTATCAAATGGAGTTGTTTCAGCTTCGATGAGAAGCTGGTGTATCCTTAGAGCAGTCACTCGACGTCGCCTTCAGTTTGCTCGAGCTCGGATTTTACACGTCCGTTCAAGAACGCGGATACACCGTACCTAAACAAGCCCGAATGACAGTGACCACCTTCAATCCGTAACCGCATTTTGTCAAGGGACAAGCACAATGTTATTATTTTTACATAAAAGAATTTAACCGCCGCATCTGCTCGAAGAATGCTTCAAGTGCAGGGAACATCGCGAGGTAATGCAGTCCAATATCGAAAACACGCGTAGAACGTCTGGTGTACGGAACGCCAGCCTTCCTCCACTAGAGAATAAACAAAGAATAAAAACTTGGTCAGTCTAACCATAAAACAAAACTTACAACAGCCTTCTGCTACAAGTACAGATAATTTTTTACGATTATCAAGGAATAATACTGACAAGTGTTAATTCTAAAAGACAGCGACGAGGACGGGCGCTATCAGCATCCCTCTGTTCTAAACTACAAATGTAGTAGGAGGAAACAAACGAAAACTTACAGTGCTTTGCAGATAAACAAATACTTTGTGGAAGATGAAAAATTCTCATACTTTAATACACATTCGGGATAGCGATTATTCTACAAGCAACGTATAAAAGACTAAGCTCACGTCCAATTAGTCGTACTTTTCTATATACAACACCATGTACAACGTTTTTTCTCGATCTCTAAAATACATCTTTCTCTCAAAGCACAAAATGTATTGCATGGAATAAGTTTCTTGACTAAAGTCAAATGCCTACAAAGTGCATTTGACTCGCGTGTCTGCTGGACGAGAACCAAAGCAGCCATCTTATCGACTGATAACACCCTGAACTGATTCTTCGGAATCAAAGTTAAAGTCTAAACACTGTGCATTCAATATTAGTCCCATTGACAGCTTAGAAGTAGAGCGTACAGACAATTCATGGGTGTCAAGTTGAAGCACTGTGAAAATTGGAGCATTAATTAGTAAATGTGCACTGAGACAAGAACTTGAGTGTTACATTCACAATATTTTGCGATGATTTGTATACTCTGTTAGACAACAGACCCTTGACATTGTAGTAACACTGAATGTCAGCACAAGAAAAACAAATTTCATTTATTTCTAAAGAAAGAAATGAGATCCGTATGAAGCAAACATGCCATATACTCGCGTATTCAACTAAGAATAAATAGTAATACTGTTACAACGTATTCAATTCATACATATAATAATCAAATAGTAATTCAATTATTCCCCAACAAAACTACCTAAATTTGCACTGTACAAAAGATTAGGTTTGTAGTCAATGTATATTTGAGCGAAAATAGTTTGTCTCGCCCATTGTTTCGTAAGCCCACGTGAAAATTCTCAGTCCTGTAAGAGCAGCTGTCTTCTACGTATTTTACGGCTCAGAAAGCAACATGAGTTGACACTTTCAAGACAGGAACGTTTATCGACTACTTTCGAATCCCCAATGGCTTCATCAACGACGTTCCTGAGTTTTGCGAGCTTTCAAGCAGAACTCTCAACCTAAGAAAAAAGTCAATTGAACGCAACTTAACTTGGAGGCCTCCTTTCTATTGTAGGAGTGCAGAAAACCAAAGAATACAACTGAATTACCAGACACAAGCATTGCACTACGATGATCCGTGGTCTCTTCAACATTCTTCATATAAATCACACACCAAACGAATGGGTCATTTTTCATAGGAACCAATTAAAGAATTATTAGCTGAAGGAAAGCAGAGCAGAGAAATCCTACAGAACACTCACAGCAACCCACCTACAACTCAGAAATATTTCAGGTCATCAATCATCAGCTAATTCGTTTTTACTTTATACGGGAATGGTTGTATCGAAAATATAGTTTTTTGTGGCCGCCAACTTTAAGCAGTGAATAGTAAGTGGCTGGAGGACGACCCCTATGGAGAGCTTTATAGACCAACCATGTTACATTTCCCTCACGGCGTTTTTTTTCATATAACCGAATTTTAAGCAGTTGGTGATCCATCATAAAAGTAGTATATGCATAAAGCTCGCCCATGCACTCAGCAGCTATACTTTCACTCCCTTTCAGAACAGGGGTTTTAGAGGCACTATCTACGTCTTTCATGCTAAAATTCTATTTCAGTTCAAAACTGTAACAGAATTTGAAGTACCTTGGGTGCAACAAATTGCAAAACATGGATCTCCTCAAAGATATGGGGACAGTCGAGAACATGTTGCAGAAGAAAAATCAGACTAGTACACAAACGTACCGACCGACTTGAAAAAAGTTCGTTGTAAAAAGTACATACTTAAACAATAGTTGAAAACAGGGCTTTTAATACATACAAGCCATTACATCAACTCACACCCTTGAAATGTTAGACCAGATTATGAAACACCATAAAATTTACACATCAAGAGATTCATCACCATATAGGGCACACAAGCAACATCATTAACATACAAAATACACCACTGTTCATAAAACATCTATTCAAAACACTTTTGAAGAATTCCCTTTCCGGGAAAAAGAGGCTCGTCCTGTTATGTACGGTAGAACTGATCAATAAAAACGTCACGTATAAAAAAATTCCCATCCTAGCATTTACTTGTTTCCTTGAATAAGTGAGTAGTTTGTTTTATTTAGTTGAGCTTTTAAGGACATAGTTATAGCACTCACGAAACTTTCAAGGTAGAAGGCATTCTATGCAGCCTTGTTGTATAATACCTTAGCAACAATGCTTCACTTTGAAGCAAATGTAAGAACAGGGCACGGCAACATAACTTCCTTTTTTCAAAGCAAAACGCATTTAAAAAAAGGATGTTATATTGTCGCACACTGTACGTTCAAATAAAGCTGAAAGAATCATAAAACAACTGATGATTCAAATCAACTGGGGCTCCACATCAATTAAATGTTAATACATTAACAGTTCCACAAACAAAATTGAGGCTTACGTACGTTAATGTCTACATCAAAAACATACACTACAAGCAGGTCCAGAGTAGTACCATGTAAAGTATAAAGAGGAAAACTTCAAAGTTAAAGCAAAAGCAACTTTAGAAAAGACTTTCGAAGACTTGAAGGAACGTCATCAATCAGGACAAGTCTAAAGAGACGATTATTGAGGCTCAGAAGAGCTTCTTCCAGCCTGTGTTGATCCAGCGGGCTGCACTCGCCTCACAGGACGCCTTATCGAGCATCATGACTGGCGCATCCGCTAAATATATCACGCAGGTCTGCGCCGGGCGACCATACTGACACCAACAAGTGCTTCATCGTCACGTATGTGAGGCGAAAATACCTTCAATGATAACCTTAAAATGCGTATTAGCATTATTTGAAAATATATATAAAATCTTATTCATTTTATCGAATCGTGTAACACAGTAATTAGAATCTGAGTTTGTGTACAACAAACAGGGAAAAAAAATGAGCATATTTTCTAAATACAGTTCAGACGAAAAATATAAATGTCGACAACAATTTGGTTCAAAACTTCATACCATTATTCTACTTCATGGGCTGAAAGGTCAGTGAAGCAATAATTCATTCAGCACTACATGTTAAACAAGTAAACAGCGAAAGCATCACTCTGACAGTAAATTAATACCTAAAAGGTTTGAACAAATACTTTAAAGATACATATAAGTTTTAAAAGCACAAGTTGCGATGCCATATTTGAAATGCACGTCTGGTCGAGCTCAATAATCAGTCAAAATGGCAGACCAAAAGCAAAGAGCAGGACGCCTGCTCACTCAAGATGGACGGAGATAAAAGCAACCACCAAGACTACGTGGAGCCATGACGTCAGATGGAGCAGCCCAGGCTCGCGGTTGAGCCACAGACTCGAGGCTATGTGGAGACCAGAAGATACCCGCATCTCACCAACGAAAAAATAACTCCTCGCACACATTTTGAAGTCGTCATCAAACGTAAAACTATGGCACAGGAATGGAGTCTTTCTTTTAACATAATAAATCTGAACAAATGATTTTTTGAATAACACTTTTTTCGGCTGTTCGAATACATAATTCTAATTTGATCGACTCACGAGAGTGAACGGAGATACACTTTCCTTGTAAATTACAGAAAACGGATATTACCTTCGTCCAATACGGAATGTTATGAAAAATCACGTTCTCCAGACCAAAACTCAACATTAGAACAGAACCTGACTTACGTATCGATAACATGGGCAACCATTTTCACTCACTCTAGAACAGAACCTGACTTACGTATCGATAACATGGGCAACCATTTTCACTCACTCTAGAACACAAACGCTAATTCAATGAAACAAAAAAATCAACATCTCCCAGCTTTTCGAAAACGTATGGAATTCCAGTTGACAGTGTTTTCGAAATCGAGTGCAGCCAACAAGAGCAACCATCAGCAGCAGCCTGCATCGTTCACAAAAGCAACGTCACACCAAATTAAGGGCTTCAGTGCACTGCAAGAATTATGTGAGAACTGGGACACGCTTCACTGTAGCTCCAGTAATGAAAAAGCCATAACATGGCGGCAAGAAAAAAAGAAAGTTGTGTAGAAAGGGGTTATTTCAAAGATAGCAGGAATACTTTTAATAGGTTCACGAGACTCAGCTACAAACAATGACCGTAAGTACACGACACAAGAGAATGACAGTGACAAAAGTACTTCCCACGGCCTGAAGAATTAGCTAATCCACAGTATGTTCATTCTGACTTTCTGTTCTACATATTGTGCAAGTGGCAAACCTTCCTTTCCATGATCAGTTACAATGAATACATTCGTCTCAACATAAAAAAGCTTTGCGAATGGACAGAGAACTCTAATTGAACGCGTAAAGATGGTCACCGAAAAAAATTGCGAGGAGAATTGAGCCATCTGCGAGACAATAACGTGGAGCCAAAATAAAGATGAGGGTCGAAGATCCAATTTCAGGGAGAGGGGCGACTCAGTGTGGGACCCCACAATAGAAATAATGGTTTGCTAATTAACAAGACCTTCAAGGGAAATGTACAGTAGTCCCGCTAGTAACAAGCAGCAGGAACAACAAATGAATATACACTACGAACATGCTGGTGATATTCTATGTACAAGGAGTTCATTCTCAGTTTGCTCACCGAGCTAGATGCTGTAAATAATCCTTGAACAACAATCTTCGTATCAATGATTCATTCACTCAGTATTACTTTCAGCTATTTAAGTGTGAACGTAACAAAAAGACACAAATAGTAAATGTCTTCAAAGTTCCCATTTTGCATTTACTCGCAAAAATCTCTACAGTCAAGACCACACAAAACCCTCATAAAGTGAAACATTACTACTCTTGTACATGCTACGATATTTTTCTTGTCTCTAGAGAAGATAGCAGCAATTGTGGAGACCAATGTGGACGGAAGGTGTGCGAGTCGGTCGATAATTCGCAGAGCCGGACAACGTGTCACACTCCAGCTATAAATCTCCCTGACCATTCTTTCCGGTCATTCCCACAGCACCAATTGTCAGAGGCAATGGCACTTTCACTGCAAAACGCTTAACATACAATAGCACTCTATGCGACTAGTTTTCTCATTATTGAAATATTTTAATATACGTAGCCCTTAGAAAACGAGGTTGTGATAAATACTATAAGTCACTTCTAGAATGCTGACTACATACCAACTTCTTAATAAGCGAAACGTCGAGCAAAGACACTACGACCAGACTAACTAGAAATATAACGCATATTTTTCACCGAAAACAACCTCAATGTGGCCATTGAATTAAGGTCCATCAGAATTATTCCAATGACGTTTAATCTAACTAACCTAACCTGCAGTAGTCCCTGTCACCTTCTCACATATAATGAAAAACTCAAGTTGTTCATAACATTTTATTGCAAAATAAAGTTAATCTATTTCGACTTGAAATCATTGGCAGGCTATACCATATATCCTAGAAAAGTCCTGCACTTGATTCCATGGTAAGGTCACTCAAAAATGTGCACATAAAAAGAAAAAACGGTTACATAATTCCAAAGGGGACGAAGATTACTGCTGTATGATGATGTCTACACCCCAATTATTGAAACGAAATAATCTAACTGTGCAACATTACGCTTTTAAGCTCTAATTTCTTTTCTGAAATTGTCCACTGTTGTTTCCTCATTTAGAATCATTTCATTTTTACCAGTATATGTAGAACAGTATGAAATTGGCGCAATAAATTTGCCCGTTGGTACAAATTTCGTCTTAGAGGAGTAGTTTTGATGTTGTACGACGATTTCATTTGCAATAATTTCAAGTATACTGTACAACAATTCAAGTTCATTAAAGAAACATGCAACGAAACCCAAAGCACCACAACGATTTCTAGTCACCCACAATCGTTCATCGTAGTATACATTTGACTCGACTGTAAAGACCTATATAGCTCTTTTCTTGTACCTAGACAAATGCATTCAAGCCTGAATAAATTTAGCTATCATTCTTAGAAGAAGTTAGAGAATAAACAGAATAGGATATGAAAGAGGCCTTCGAGGTACCTGAAAGTGACATGACGAAGAAAATTGAGAGGCATTCTAAGAGACTGACAACCAGCAACTCCCACAGTTCACACACCTGGGGCTGTGACGTCATATCTTGGATTATTGTCATGCAATTTCAAAGGGAAATTTGTCCCTATATAATTAGAATGCCCCAAATGAAGTGAATGAGAATAGAAATATGCATTCACCCAGCTTTAGCAGACGAGGAAAGTTTTAAAAATATACACTACGGAACGTTATTTTATCTTTAGTATACCAACTCATTTAACAGAGAGCATATAAATGAGATTGACAGGAACTAGAATACGTTTAAAGGTTCACTGAAACACTTGGACAATAAATCATTCGCAAATTGATTTTTACACAGAAATTTTCTTTCATATCATGCATATACACTGGCACAATTCACTTGCACAGATAGCATTCAGGCAGCATCTCAGAAAAACGAGAAGTAGATTAATCGAGGATAGATATTCGTGGGCAAACATATGTTCTCGATTTTTCGCAAATACCAATACGCACCTGATGTTAGGACCATCAAAATTGTTGTCCCAGCAAAAAACAGATATTGATACAATACCAATTTAAATTTTATACTATAAAATTTAGAATGAATAATCAATTTCATAGTTTGTCGTCTCTGAAATTGACAACCAAAAACAATATCGCATGCAATTTATACCAGGTTGTATGTAGTTTTCTAACTCACAGTACCTCAAGTGTGAACTGCGAGCGCCTATTGCACTCTGGTCATCCCGTCTGAGATGCACCAAAGAACACGTCACCATACGAACACTAGGTTCCCGTTTCTATATATCTGTGACACAAAAACACAATACTTGTGACTATATGTGAACAAGTTCCTTCAATACAGCTTTTCGAACTTAGAAACTCACAGTTAAAGCTAACGTATTTGTGTTAATAATAAATAGTGAATCAGAATGCAAAGAATCCTGAACTTTTTCCGTATCTGTTCATGGTGCCAAAGGAACAGTTAAAGATATGTAATAAATTACATTTTTTACAGATTTCTCGATTAATTCTCAACTACTATAAGGGAAAATTTAAACACCTTCCCGTCTTGGAAGAAAACTGGTACTAAGCCCAACACAAGCAGCCAGTTATACCAGTATAATGTAAGGAATGCACGCTCAAAGAGTATGATGAGCCCAAAATATATAATGAAATATAAAAATGGTAGGACCATTGAAACTCGTCTCACACTGTAAATATAAATAAAATCCGGTATGATATTTCATAACTACAATAACACAAAGACAATATCCCTTCCACAGATAAGAAACTGATCTGAGAAATGTTTAACGCTTCGTCAGAAACCTAAAGGAATATGGGTAATGTAGCCAGCACCCACGGAGGCTCAGGACGACCAGGTAAAAGACATGGTACGTGGACGCACGGCTGGGAAACACGAGGCTTAAGGAATGTAACGCACGACGACGCGTCGTCTCACAACATCTCCCACAGAGCCGGAGTGTGCGTAACTCTTTTGGCCCGCACGCCAACATGGGCCTCGTGACAGCCCTACGCGTGTATTACACGCTGTCCCTCACCTATCACGGGACATGAATCAGGCAATGAAACGACTCGAACAATGTTAAAAATGTGAACAAACGCAATAACTTATGAAAACGCATGACATAATAAATGAAATATAATACATAACAATAAACACACAATTTTTGTTGCACCAACTACTAATACAACTGTGGGTTGAAATTTTGTACCGCAAAGAACTCGTGGGGAAGTCCACAAATTCGGTAAACTACGAAATACTCGTAATATCAAAATCTGACTAAACACTATAACTGCAAAATTTACCCATAAAATATAATTATCGAAACGATAACCTTTAATAATTTTTAAAAACATGCAATTCACAATCTTTACTAAGCAACGAAATTAAAGATACCAATTTCGTATTAATTTCGGTTCAAGAAACTTTCAAATGAATCTGAAATTCGCTCTCTAATATCTCGAGATGGTTCCGCTGACGCAATTAAAAGAAGCTATTTGAGCCCCGCATTGGATAACTCGACACAGAATAAAAACAGGAGCACAGTTGACATGATATATTTTTATAGAAACCAAACGTAGTTTAGGCCGCTATTTAGACATGGCAGTAAATCCATCGTTTCAATAGTAAACGGCCTTACATCACGATGTGGTGGCCATTTGAACACTTTTAGCGGAATGTACGCGTCAAAGACGGGAAAGCGCTCTCCTAAAAGCCGTCGCTGTAAACAGTAGATAAGAAACAAGAGAAAAATAGGTGACGAAGGCAAGCAGTAACAAATGATAGAGCCACAAACCTGCCGAGCAAAGCCCATTCAGAGCTACTACATTAAGTAAAATATGGCCTGGGACGAAGGAATATCAGCGAAGTAGAGTTCCCCGCTGTAGTGAAGATAGTGTATGCTACTCCAGTTGATAACCCCGTGTGAGAAGAAGCTTAAATGAAGCTTCTGACTGCTGCGAGAAGCTCCACGATTGCTTTTAGCACATAAAAATGATATACATAACTAAGCTAAAAATGTTTTATTTTTTATTTTATAATGCTATACAAAACTGTATTCTGAGATGCCATTCATCTAGATGGATCCAGCTAGAACGGATCAAGTAGAGAAGGATATAATTTGAAACAAGGATGGACCTCATACTTGATATTGTGAGGCTAAAAATTCACACAAACAAAAGAAAATAGAACTTACGTGCACAGGAATGAACCAGCTAAGATGTGGGAACTCGAACATACCTGTGAAAAAAAAGATAAACAATTAATAAAATCTTACAGAGAGAAATTAGAACATAGAAAATATATTTAGCCTCCTAATAAATAAGCAGCTTTGGAACAGAAAGACCTAATATGACCACATTAAATCAACATCTATTGAATGCATATGATTTCATTTTACACGATCCGTATGAAATGAATTGAAGCTCGAACGTCTCTTTCAACTTCACCAACTTCGCAAACACGATGGTTTCTAAACTATTATGAAAAAATATGAAATAACAGTTAATGCATCGAACAAGGTGAGAAATAAATCGGGATTAGCTTTGAAGCCACGTATTTACACTATACTTAGAATTGAATGTGTGTCAGACCACTGCCAAACATGTTATCCACAGTTACTAATGTCGCTTGCTGTTTATATTACACATATAGTACTGTCTATCACTGATAGAACAACGCGCTGGATCGCAAAGACCTCGCTCACTTTTTGTAAATAAAATGCATAGTTTCATTTACCCCTTGCTATAACCGAAAGCCCCAGTAATCTGAGGAAATGCTCCTGATACATTGCAAGCCCAACAAACAAAGTTAAAGTTATACCAAAAATGCTGATTGAGAAGAAGGTATGGTCCAGCTAGAAATCTTATTGAATCCCACTTGAGTTTACATAAGAGCCTCAGGTTACGAGGCACTATGCCATCAATACAGCGGTACCAGAGAAGGATTTATAAGCAAATGAATTAGAGTGAAACACAGAAGTGTTGTTGTGGTAGAGAGAAAAGCTCTTAGGAGTAACACGAGAGCACTCTTTCAGCAACCTCATACAACAAGGCATAAACATGCATATCACACAGAGCAACGCACACGGTAACTGATAAACCTCAGCACGCTACAAGGTGCGGTATACTGTAGAACGATGAATTTTATTCTTGTAAAACTGATAGTGCTAATAAGACGAAGCCCTAGAGTACTATGTACATAAATATACATGGCACTTGTTTGTGTAGTTCATGTTATCACATTAACGTTCTTAGTGACATCACTTTACTTCGTGTATAACATCATAAATTTTAAAATGTAGAGGAAAGAAAATAGAACGCTATAAAGAACACAAAATTATAATAAAAAAGGAAACGAACATTTTATAACCTAGCTGCAATTGATGAAGCAAACAAAAATTGTTTCTCTTCTTCCGAATATTCGTCTCGAAGACCAGTATTATTTAGTAATTGTTCAAAGATGAACATGCATCATACGTTCTAAATGACAGTTCGAGAGAGAAATACTTCGAATCACAATCAGGGGCAATTTTTAAACCAAAATACAAACGAATGCTGAAGTTAGGTCAAGTTAGCATGCATTGCTTAAGCGTCGCAATAAAGAGTTCAATACATGAACGCTGCAGTGATGCGATGAGCGGAATAGAAGTACAAGAAGATTGAAAGCCAGATTGGTAACTTTCTAAAGACAACATGAGAGCTACACATGAAAGGACCGCCGCATGGGATGTAGAGGGTATGGGCGTGGAAACGATAAAGCCACCTCAGGGATTAGGTTTATGGTCATCGTGATGAGATTGAACCTCAACTTGGATGCTCGTATGACAGACTGTGAATAAAGTCGTTACAGAGAGGTCTTGTTTTGCACGTGCAGTACTTAAGACACGAAAGCATTTCTCTCTCTCAGTACATAATAAGCTGTTCTCGCTCAATGACCGCTCTCAAGTGTACGCGCTGTCATGGCCGGTCACTCTTGATTTAGAGCATAGGAAGTCAGAGATATGGACTCATCAATGGATCTTATCAGTGTGTAGCTGCGCAAAATCACTGAATGGGTAAGGTCGATAACGCGTCAACAAGCTTCGGGGTCATATGTTTATGTATATGAGGTACTTAGAGAACTAATGAACCATTGTAAAAATGGTATATGCGAAGTCGAAGTGTTAAATTAAAAATAATTACATCAACACAACATAACATTACAAAATTATGGAGCCGCATATTTTCCATCCATATAGTACCAGTCAAAACTATTAGGAAAAGTTCTTCTTTTTACTGTTATCGCATGTACACTGTAGATAAATAAAGAATATAAGTAATATCAATTATGAAACCTGTAAACTATGCTCAATAAATGTCAGTATAAAGATTACTAACTACAAAACACAATTAACAATATTTATTACTAAGCGTATTTCAATAAACCTATTTTTTTAATATTTCAACTATTTCTTCGCAAGATACACTCTGGGAACAATTGAAAGCTGTTTAGCAAACGATTTCAGTAGAAATCTTAAAGAAATTGGTGGTCTCAATGCCTGAAAGTATGAAGGTTGAGATCGAAGCAAAAGGGTCATACACTAGATATTAAGAATTGTAGCTATTTACATATGTTTCGTAGTTAGTAATCTATGTAGTAACATTTATTGAATATAGTTTATAGACTTCATAATTGATATTACTTTTTTTGCTCATGTACACTGTGTGGGCGATAAAAATGAAAGAGAAAGTCTTATCCTTATACTTTTGAGCAGAACTGTATTAAATTTTTTTTTGCTGAACGCAGAAATAATATAAAGAAAGATGAATCAAAACTGTAGTTTCATGAACTATCAATTTCTACTTGAGTTGCACAACCAATATCACAAAATGAACATATTGAAAGAAAAACTAGCATGAAGTTTTCTATACGTCAGGGACACTCGTAGAAATGAGAATAATGGAAGTTGATAAAATCCTACAACTGGAAGTTATTAATTTTTATATCAACCTACAAACAAATGGAAACACTGTACTTTTATCATACCGTGCAATTGAAAGCTAAAAATTTTCATAAAACTTCGAACATAATATCAGATCAACTAGGAAATGATCTGTTGTCACGAGTGTCAGCACGAATGTATTTCAGAAACAACAGAGCACGGAGATAATGAAGTGAAGATTGCAACAAAGAGAGGGCAGGCAATATGGGGAGAGAGCACGGCGGTTGTGTAAACAGCATGCAACACTTGAGTGTGTACAGAGAGCTCGATTGTTTGCACAAAGGTGAGAGATTCAACAGGCAGGCAACCATGCACGCCAAACAATTGCCTGCCCAAAGACCTCCAAAGACAGTAAAACTGGTCCGATTTTTCCACTTTAAGCCCGGTAAAAGAAAGATACAAAAAATGCGGGTTACTTTCTGTCCACATCACACAAATGATTTTCGAGAAGCAGAAGGAGATGACCGAGTCCAATAATTCAGCGTGGATGAAATTGGGGAAAAATGAAAGAATTTTGTAAAAACAAGCCGAGTTAGGCAACACCTGCTGTATGAGAGAAAATATTGTTTCTCAAGTTATCTGTTCAAAAATGCAATATTTGGTAGCTGATAACATTCTAAATTCGCCAATATACTATCGCAGTACGTAAACTGAGGACGTGTGTCCAATACTTTAACAATGCAAGAAATAGTGCCACAAGATTGTACCGAGTGAAAGAATACGGAAGAAAGTGTGAGTGTTTATTTGGATGACGCCCATTCGGGCCTCAACACATTGTGGCTAACTTATTTCTAAAGAGCATGACCGATAGTACGAGGCAGCAGTTAATACGCTGAAACAACACTCGTGTTGTTTCAGTTCATTGAAGGAAATCAGAAGCAGAGATGCACCGTAACGCCATGCCAATTTTGGCACACTTGGCAGTGTAGTTGAGTCACACCTGTTCGATGTTACCGACACAAGTACACCAGGCGTACGCACGTGCGGTCGCTCAAGGTGTTAACCACCACCAACACGCAGTAACCGTAAGCAAAGTTCATGAGGTAGAGTTTGAACCGTTTTGGTATTACTGGCTGTACTGGAGAGCCCGAACTGAAACTGAAATCAGTGAAGTTGTAAAAACCGTCTGTTTGTATTGAATAAACTTGGAAGCATCAGAACGTCAAAATGAAATACATTTGAAACGCTAATGCAAACGTCAGAGAACCAAGAACATATTGAGATGCTACATGAACTTTCATAAATGATTCAGATGCGCTACGGCAATGCACGAAAAAGAATAATTTCCATATTTCCGAGCAAAGGTTTTGTAAACAGCGTCCCCTCATGACCGCACACCCGCAATAAGTGGAGTCATTGCCTTATGAGGTGAGTGGCTCCCAAGCCAACAGGGAAGACTTTGTGATAAGGTATTCGTAAATAAGCGAATTTTTTACCTTGCTCTCACCCAGTAAGAATTTGATGCAATATGCACAAATTAGTAGACAATATGTTCACAGTTATACAATAGCGGGGTGAAGTACTTCCAAAACACAATTTTCGGAACATTTGAATTTTGAAATTTGGCAGAGAAAATTATGTAATTTGATTTCATTTTTACAGGCCTTTCTTTTCAATATTTTCGTTCATAGACGGGGAACAAACTTAATTGATATGAACAACAACAACATCGGGGCTTCAAAGAAACATCAAAATAGGTTAGGAATCTGAACATATTCTGAAAAGACGCCCGTGTTGAATCAAATAGTAAGCTCATACCAACTTCCCATGGTGAATAGGTAAATTGTGTTCGTTTCTCAAAATTTCAACTCGGGTATACTTCCTTTAATAATTTTAGTTGTCTATTTCTTCATTTTGCAGATATTTTGTCTATGAAATGATGAGCTGGACTCCGAAACGTTTTCAATCAGAAATGTTACATTTTCTTAGTATTTTCTTCACTGTTAAATTCTTAGCTAGTTAATAAAAAATACTATTCGAGTAGCAAAGCGAAGTCCTGATGATCCGTAATTTGAAAAACTGAACTTTCAAAAAAAAGAGCTATAGATCACATGAGTTGCTATTGAGGCCGCTCAGAAAACATCCCCCCACACTGCAGGCAACACATAAATCCTAATAATTCCTTCGATAATTTATTAAGGGTATCATGGGATCCTGCCGTACAGTGAGTTAGCGCACCGGATCATTTGCCAAGAATTCAAGGGTAACATATCTACTGATGGCAGACAAGTGTATAAAACAATTCACGTGTCAAGACAGATAAATTAAAATGTCATGTTTACTCATGCGTACATACCACTTCGACAATTAGTATGAGGGAGATGCGGCGACTGAATATTTATGAGATGCAGAGAATTGTAAATTATAATTTGTAACTACAAGTAGCTAAGAATAACATTCAATGCGACACCTGACAGCAATGCTCGAAGTGCAGTAGTTTTTCTAACACTGTGTTATAAAAGCAGGCAGTAAACCTACCCAAAAGAACGCTTTCGACGCAGTGCTCAATACGGTAAAAGTTTAAGCCTACGCCATCATACATGTCCACAAGACACTAAATTTTAAAATGTTCCTTTCAGTTACTAGAACACTCGCAGCGCGTAGTATTGAAGAATGAATAGACAATGATGTAAACGTTTGTGGAGGATGACGAGCAAAGGATGACGACAATGGAGAAAATCTTCCGGCAAACAACCAAATTGTCCAAGGGAAACCATTCATAACTTCGGTGCATATGCAATTACGTGCGAGAAGATAAGAGAAAGACGAAATTGTATTTTCGAGACAATAACAGTGCAGCAGCTCAAGTTGTAGGGTGCACAATAGGGTCGTAGACTTATGACGTGCATTTAAGTCAATAAATTAACGAAGAGAGCACTCGTGCCAGGGAAAAATAAGAACGGAACTCTCCACAGGCAATTCATCCCGCGTCATCCGGGCTGCTGAGGTTTACTCTGGTGCACTGAACTACAGTATATCTTGGTGACACCTCACTCACCGTGCATAAAATGAATCGCTCCAAAATTAGCGGCATAATGCACGTTGTCATCCAATTAATATACAAATAAGATACTGGTAAAAACCATGCTACTTCATAAAGAAGTTCGAATGCTCCAAAAGTTTTGTTTTTACTTTTCATCGAAAACCAATTTTCAGTGAACTTCAACGAGAAGGAATACGAAAGTAGTCATAAGAAACAGAAAAATTCTAGGAGTTAAGTCACCATTAAAAGTCATTTTAGTACGTATTTTAAATGCATTAATGACCCTACAAATGTTTACAATAATTCTAAAAAAAATTCAGCTATCACTCGAAGATATTTTCCGCATTTATGATACCGCGTATGTCAATTGAATTGATCAATGCAGTTCTACTAGGCTTTGCAGTACAAGACTTAATCACTCGTGTTGAGTCTGATCTAGTCTACCTCAGTAGAGCAGAGCCCAGTAACCCCAAGCGTTGACGTCCGCGTCTTGCCCATGAGCAATAAATGTCAGACTTTGTATTGCGAAAGCGCCGTTACTCGAAGTGCATAAACTCACATAACTCTCTTCCGGGAGCTGGGTAACACTATTCATACATAGTTTCTTATGACATTCAGTAAAGTGAATATTTGTCACCTATGAAATGAGAAATCGCAGCCGCTTTTTCTGCAACAGTGTTAGTAATATTTAGAATTTTTATTTTTTCGAATAAATTTTCATAGCTTTTATACTAAGAATTATGCAGTACTATGCAGTAAAGGTTTATTAATTTCACACGGAAAATGTTGTAGAGAGTTAATGTCGCACACGAAGCAGTGAGTAAACAGCTCGCGCAGTATAAGTAAAACGAGGTCACCCACTAGGAATAAAACAAATATCCCCTAACAAACGACAAGGCGACAAGCTCCCAGTAACAATGTAGCACCTCCTCTTTTGAGAAAGAAAGCCTACTAGGAACATGGTTGCAAACACAAAAAAAAATACAAAACAACGCAGCAGGTTTTCTGCGAGTCTGAAGAAATAGATTCAATACGTAAAGAAAGAATTAAATATTATAACATACTCACGAGTTCATATGCAGATCTATTCACCTACTTTTTGAAAAATATAAATCGATAAGACAGAGATGCATAAACTATTTTAACACTGGAAATTTCAATCATAAAAGGAAATCAATATCGAAAAATTACACAAGCAATAACTATAACCATAAAAAATTATAATGCCAACACCTAAAAACATCATTAAAGCTACAGCTCCACTCTAATTATAGTTCGACGCTGTAAATTAAACAAACACAACACATAAGCAACATGAAACCTCGCCAGAGTCTAAACTAAATATTAAAAGGTTTCAAGTAAAATTCGCCAGCGGGCCGAACAAGCAATCAGAAGACCCGTTAGTTTGCTAGGTCCGGTGGACAGCCCGCCAGCGAGTTCGGCATCTTCCTCGGTAGCGCAAGCCACCTTTTGTGGCGCAAGCTGCAGCAATCAAAGAATGATTTGCAAGAATCCAGGCCCCATTGTCACACTATTGACTCTGCAGTAACTCTTCTACAAGGTACACCGACGCTTGAGGAACTTTTTCGAAATAATATAGCGAAGGACTAGTCATGCTCGCAGTGACGTACAATGTAGCGATGTAAAGTAATCAGTACTAGAATAAAAAGTCCAGGTATGATATCAAGTTTTCCGCCAAGTGTGAATTTAGTGAAGCAGATACAAAAACACTTTTTACACTATGACTAAATAATCACATACGTTCAAACATTTAAGAAGCAAACATCACCAGCTTGGTCGACTGGTGAGCGAATCTGCTTTCAAACGGGATGACCCGGGTTCGAATCCCGCTGCCGACATGGTTGACGCGGCTAGAATTACGGCATGGGACTTGGGTAAACAAACGAATAATTATCGAAGTAATAATCCGACCCAAGAATGGGCCAGAAGGTTCGTTCCTATAGCCTCATTCTATTCCATTCTATTCTATTCTATTCTAACCAACCCATGAAAAAAGGATTATGCAACCCATGAAAAAGGATTATGCAAATTTAAATGTTCTGTAAACAATTGAGCAAAAAACAAAGTACCACTATAATCAAAGTACCACATAGTCGCTAATTTACGACATAATCCAAATTTGTTATACTAATATGAATTCAAAGGTACCGTTTTAAATGACAATTATATCAGTAATTTTACCCTCTATGAGACCAATTGGGCGTTATTCGATCAACTTTAATCATATGAAATTCAAATGAAATATCATGGAGTAATTTTTAAGACGGAGTTTACAAGTTTATAGAGACCACGCGACACAAAGAATAAAATCTCTAATCTCAGGCAGCTTGACAACCAGACGATGGCATCTTCCAGTACAATTTTAATATTATAAATACGACATAAAAGATACCTGCCTGCATAGCCAAAGAACCACAAGATAAAAATATTTTGGTACAACTGATATTTTTTAATAAAAAATAAACGTTCATAGTAACGCAAAGCACTAGAGGCCAAAGGCACAGTTGCTCGCAATAATAGTGGTCAAAATCACAAATATACATTGGGCAACGCCGTAAACAGCGTGAGGGAAAACAGACAGACCTGCGTAAACAAGCGGTGTCCTGTTACAAACAGAACAGAATAGGCCTACGCTGGGCTGAGAGTTGAGTGCGGCCCTCTATCAGTCTTATCAAAACAGTCGCGAGTGAGAAGTGGTGATCACCGAACACTGTGATACTGCGACCTGAATTACACAACTGCCGACAGCTCAGTTCGGCCAACCAAAACTAGAAACGTGTCGTTCAGAATGTGCAGTTTGGGTCGAGTCTAAAAGCAGTGTTGAATATGCGAGCGCTGAGAGGGAGAGAGAGAGATACTGTAATATCGCCACTTATGCTGGTGAAATAGAAATTGACATCAGATAAGAATTTTATCTACGTCGTTACAACAAATAGTAGGTTTGTTGCATAATGAATGATATACACATCAATATAAATGATAGTTTTATAGGTACGAACTTAAACACAAATAAAGAAAAGTAAGACACTATAATAGTTTCATATCCAAAGCTACTCAAAAATATTCTAAAGGAGAAACAGTGGCCGACCAACTCAAAGAGATGAAAAGTGCGAAGAAATAATTAGCAGATATATCATACATACTGTTGCACTGTCTGTTGCAGAGTAAAACGCTCATTTACCAGATAAACTCCAAGAGCGTTTACTCAGGCTGCTAACAATTTTATGTAAAAATTTTCCCCATCTTTTAAAAACTATCCAATGCATACGGCGATTGATTAAATAAAATTTCACTAACTTAGCGATAAATACTACTGATAACTCTAGCTTAACTGGTGAGAAAATGAAGAGATGCCGCGGAAAATCATACCAAACACGTAAACATTGAAGTTTAATTTATTATTTTGATATTTGCGGTTGCACTGCAACGGAATATAAGGGTCGAACCAATAAACGTGGAAAAGTATTAAAACGCACATGAAACGAGCATCAAAACCTACAAACTCATGGAGCTGGCACACGTTGACTCGTTAAATATCGCACAATGTAGTGCAAGTAGCACTCAGTGGAAATAGAGGTGGAAGTAGTAATACTGATGGCATAGTGACGGCGGTATCATAGACAACAATGCCTGCCTTATTAAAGGGGGCTATTGTTGGGAATGACATTCATGTCACATCAAAAAAAGAGCACTTCGTCACATCACGACACAATGTAACACGACCTTTGAACACGAAAACGAACGTAATAAACAGTACAAATAAATAAAATGACGAGAATTGTTAGACAGTGAGATATTCAGCTAACCATTCTCAGCCCCATACTGGCACTGAAACTAATGTAATTAACAGAAGCAAATTCGTCTGTTGTGTGATATCAGTAAACTAAGATCAACGACCAATTCTCAAATATGATTTCAGTAATTATGGTATATGTAATAATTGGACTAAGCTCAACGAACAACTCTTGCATACAATCGACAGTCACGTCAACAAGCGAACATCAAGAGATGTTACCGAACAATAGCACAATTTTAGTAGCATAAAAATTAACGAGACAACAAATCCTAATAAAACGGCGACTGCACATAAAAGTTTTGATGTTGAATCTAACGTATAAATCGAGCATGAAAAGCCAACCTAAATTATAAAAGCGCTTATCAACAAGACGATAATTATGCAACAGCTCCGATACGAAGTTCTTTTGGCCAGTTTCTTATGACCTTAAAGGGAACACAATGCTTCATATAACATTATTCAGACTATAATGAGCTGATACGAGTCAAAAAGAACCTGTAATTCTGTGTTTGCCGGGTCTCACAGCAAAGTAAAAAATGAGTTACAAACTGCACTTTTGCAATTTGGGCCAGAATAGATATGGAGTACAAACAAATTACTTTTAAGACAATACACGTACATGTTTACAAACAAAAAAGATATGTGTGAATTAACCACTAGCTTGGTCGACTGGTGAGCGAATCCGCTTGCGAGTGGGAAGACCCGGGTTCGAACCCCGATGCCGCCATGGTTAACGCGGCTAGAATTACGGCATGGGACTTGGGTACCGACCCAAGAATGGCCCAGAAGGTTCGTTCCTATCGCCTCATTCTGTTCTATTCTATTCTACATCCTGATGTATGCATGCGTTCCCAGTATTATTGGAAACAAATACATGTATGACACTGAAAACAAACATAAGCTAATACCAGATAAAGCATTTTTCAGGTCACAATCGATATTAAGAAATTATTTAATTAAATTTGCAATTTGCCCAAATGTTTCATGTCATTTTAGATTAGCCAGAAAAAATTTACAAACAAACTAGCGGCCACACTACCAAAATTCTTGTCCATTTAAACGCTGGTATCACGAGAATCCATCACAGACTATTATCTCTAAGAATAAATTTACGGAAGTAAACTATTTTATACCGAAGTTCACATTGACACTATGAATACCGTAATTGTAAACATATACACTGACGCGTAAAAGAACACAATAACTTATGGTTAAGACCATCTCCAGGGAAATTGCATTCCATTTTAAGACCATATTACAAGAACAATTCGGACTGACGCGCTGTAATAGTCTCAGTATCGTCTCCCTTTACTCTTCAGGAAGCGATAAATAGTGAAAATGGTAAAAATTTCCAATTTTCTGTTTTTGAGTTGTGATTCTTATGGTGGCAAAAAAGGGGGCACGATCGTTTGGAGATATTTTCTTTTTCCAAAACTCTATTTACTTTTGTTCTAGCATGAAAACTGTAAAAGAAGATCGATTTGGGTCGAAAATACAAAAAAATACCTAATTTACCCCTGAAATCGCTATTATTTCGAAAAAATGAGAAAAAGTACATGAATAAAATATGTTCTAAATCCAATTTTACCTATGTTGCGCCTAGTTTCGTCGTACCATGCATTTCAGCTTTTCACTAATATGCCCCCCTTGAACAGCTTGAAAGCGATATCTGAACTAGAAGCTGGACAGAAGCTAAGAAAAAACGGCAGATCGCATACCACAAAAGCGTCAGAACGACAAGAATAAGAGCCCCGCAAAAAAATCCGGCAGCTCACGTAACTGAAAAGAGGAGGTGTGACGAGACGCTCGTACAAGCGGTCTTTGAGCCCCTGCTTCGAGAGACATCTTTAACTGCTTTAGATGTTCAGTCAAGCGATCAATTTGAAGCTCAAGTGAATATCTCCCGAAAAACTCGCTAACGACAAGAATGCCCTCAAGCAGAACTTCAAAGACTTGCTTATGTTAAAGCAAGGGCTACAATAAGATCTCGGATGCACTTCCAGTAAATGAAGTTTGTACGCGCTCAGAGTGTTTCATTTTAAAGAAATATTTTCAGATTAACAGTGTTCAAATCCCTGGACAATACAAAAAGAAAGTAATTAAACCTGTGGAAATTATATACGATACCGCTACACTACAATGTACACCATACAAAAACTCGTTGATTTTGGTACAATGAAACTCCGTAAAAAAACTCGCCCCGTATCGTATCCTATTCCTCCAACACAAGCATGTGAGATTTGCTAAGGAAGAACACTCAGTAACAGAGCCGTTTCAGCGCTTCTGTACAGAAGGATGCGCCCTGCAAGCTACGTGACCCACGAGAGGATAGAGAACAATGCTGTAACTGTTCCTGCTTGAGATCTGAACACATGCAGTCGGGCAGAAACAGCGAGACGTTTTCAAAAGTCTTAACAACGTTATTGACGACGAACCACCACGTGTTATGAACAGAAGAATGCATGAGCTAGGGAAGAGGCAGGTTTCTACGCAAAATTTCAACCGCGATAGACAGAGAACGATTGTAGAATGAGTTGCTGCAACCAAGCAACAGGTCTATATGGTAGCAGCTGGAGAACAAAGCGCAAGTTCATGCCAAATTGTACATTGAGCGAACGAAAAAAGCTTCGCACGATAGCACAGCACACAAAGGACCTTTACAACAGAGAAAAATTGTACGCCAATATTGACCCAAGCGCATGCAAGGAAAATGAGAACCAAAACAGAGTATCTGTGCTATCAGGAGTGGACACTCCTCAACCTTACACATTTGGTCACTGCAGAGATGGGGGAAATTGTTGTCTGATCATGAAACTAGATGAAACTAAAATTAATGAACTTTCATATAATCATGAGTTGATTTTAATCCCAAATATTCAGGTTAGGGTTTTAAAACAGCAATTTCTAAGCAAAAGTCTGGAGCTTAAGAATCTTGTTTACACGTTTTCTTCAATGAATGTTCGAAAGAAACCACTAACTTAGGCTCCCTTGATTGCTCCCACAATCTATGGGTCCCAACACATAGTCAAAACGCATTCCAACGATGAAAGATAATGAATTATCGAGGAAGTATCATAACGAGTATTCTTGCATAGCCATGTCAGGTGGCGAACTAAGAACAGGCATATGTAGGTACGAATATACTGGTCGGAGTATTTGTCAACAATTTCAAATGAAGTATTTCTGGCTTAATTTTGAGCGACTTCAGTAGAAGAATGCCACCAACGCAGAATTACACAGTGAGTAACAAAGGAAAATCGCTTCGGATAAACGGATAAAATTCACGATTATTACGGGTGGTCTGTGATTTTAAACTAGCCCATGACTCACTGCAAGAGGCACCGGTCTCAGCCACTAGCTTCTAAGAAGAGTGTCTCCGAAACTTGAATACTTTTACGGCCAAGAGGCAAAGATTTTCTCAGTAATCTTCCATATTTGAAAGGAAATTAAAGTCTCGAGCCCACACAGTCGGCAGGCAAGCTAGGGCAACCCTCGACACAAAGGCACCATGCAGCTTAGAGACTCGACTCGAAAGAGATGCCCGAACCAGTTCTTCACAGATGCCCAGAAATGAAGACTACAGCCGAAAATAAACATTCTGGAGCAGTAAATACTAAGCTGTGTCATACAGAGAGGAACCATGCTCGTTAGTTGTTTGGGCACATGGCGTTTGCATTATGAAAGTCGTTATCGAAAAAATACAAGCACGCTCGAGAACAATTGCATGCTAGATAGACTTCTCAGATCCGCTATTCCCAGTGTAACAGTAACCAAGGCATTTCTATTTGTGTCAATGTAAGTATCGGAATGAGTAGAAAAATTTAAATACAAAAGTAAGTGAACTGGGCAAGGGACTAAAGAGGTAAGATAACTTACACGATGATCCGTCTCCCTTTCTTTAATCCTCATTGAGAATTACACTATATTGAAATTCTTAGCCTTCAATAAACACTATTAAATAGTGGTGTTGAATAAATCTGTATTCCATTGTTAAGGGGACACCTAGATAAACAACTAACTCGAAACGTAAGCTCATGAAGACACAAACCATATAGTCTATAGGAGCTCACACCAAAGGAAATATTTCGAAATGCTTAGGATCAACTCTAGCCTTCTTCACCCTTGCTAAGCAACACATCGCTCTTGGGAACATTGAGCGCATATTTTCTCAACGAAGAAGATTATGGTTCCTTCTAGCCATGAAAGAAAGAATACTCTAAGGGCTTTATGGCGGAACTGTGACAAAATAACCGTAGTCTCGGTAGGGAACAATCGACGGCCAGGAAGACCACCCAGTTCAGAGAGAGAGGACTGCCAAATAAGTTCCGGCTGACTGTACCACGAAAACGAACATCGATTTGCACTGGAATTTTAGAATGTAAGATGAGTAGTTGAGGAGCAACAGTGGAATATGCTAAGAGAGTATGGCATAGCTCACAAGTTTAACACGTTTGTTGCGATGCGACCCACCGGTGGGTCACTTAGGTTAGGTTCTGTAATTTTTTCAGATCCTTCTAGTGACTATGCGTACAAAGTGAAGTTTTACACCAATCAGGCAATCGCAACAAACGTGTTAACATTGTTCAGACTACAGACTCGTAATTCTCAATACCAAACTTTAAATATTCAAAAGAGAAAAAAATATTCTACACGTTTTCCAGCGCTGGTAAATGTGCATCACACATAGAGTCGAAAGCCTAGGAATGATATTCTAGCAAATGCTTGACGTTTCATTTGTCAGATGACAAAGTATATTCATCATAAAACATCCACTCACATTTCTTAAATTTGAACTACGAAGTGAGACCATCAGTAGCTATTTTATTTTGAATAAGCCTACGATTTCTATGAATCATGAACTGTTTTTACAATAGACATAAGTAAGGACGATGATCTAAAGGACTTTTTTAACACAGCCATAAGACTTAACACAATTCTGACACACGTCATATACTCCTCGGCCTCCTAATCGTTTAAGGAAGATAAAAATCAAGAAAACGTATTTTAAAATTGACTCAAAATCAAGGCAGAAAATAATGGTACACCCATTTATAAAGTACTATCCTTAACTATAAAATCTTACTTCCATCTCTAGACACTACGAGCTTTCAGCCCCAGAAAAATTACAAATGTTTTCAACATAGTTTTCGTCATAGAGAAAAACATTTCAAAACTAGGAAAAATTAAACTGTCATATTTGGCTCATTGATCAAACGAAATTGGAACCTATTGTCAAAAATAACGGCATCACAAACCTCACAGTACAGGGAAGTGGATGTACAGCCAGGTATAGGTACAATTATGCAGGGCGTGTTAAGCAGACAACCCTTAGTCTTTCATGAACGGAAGCAACCCATCGATTTTGCGGACACAAACGGGTGACCCAACAGTTACGTTGACTGCGCCAACCAATCAATTCGTAGCCCAGTCAGTTGATGGTGACGAGGGACCGCCATCTACGCAACTTCTAAACCCAATAAGACCAATTTAATTGGATTTGGCACGCGATGAAATTAAGATTACGCGAGCATACTTCAGCGGTGACGCGAAAAGATCACACGCAATCAAAGTCGTGGGACGTAATTGAATTGGGGATGAAAAGATTTACACTGTTCTACGTAGAAATGAGTAGAACCATTTCCTCTACAACCAATCACTAAGAAGTTAAATGAAAATGCTAAGACACGAAGTCAATTATTTAAAATACTGTGTAGCGAAAACATCACCTAAATACTGTAAACAAGGTAACCTACCTCTGACAGGATGATTCATTAATGCATTCCCAGAGCAACATTAGATTTAATTAAACTTGTTACCAAAATAATAACATATTCTCGAAAAAAATTTGAACAATGCAAATGATTATAATTTTTAATAATAAGAAATCATAAAGTGACACCATATATAGTTCAATTACTTCATTTAAAAAAAACAATGCAGAAGTCCTCAAGCTTAACTTCCCACACATGTCGCAAGACTTCAAGATTTGGACAAGATTTGGTCCTCGTTAGTGGACATCACGAAGAGCCCAACTTGACCACAAGTCCCATCCACTGTAGAAAGCAGCAGTACAACCTTGAGTACTGGACAAGGAAGTCCATTAGTTCCCTGATAGCGAAGTTTTAGCATTCAACTCCAAAAGACTGAAGTGAGATAACAATTCATATAAGTGATGTAACACTCGTTAAAATTGTAGACCGTTCCTTGTATGTACTCGAGTTTCAGAGTCGGAAGTAAAAACTGGGAAAAAATTCTAGCTATTGTTAAAAATTTTATGATCTATCTTCCATTGACTCTAAAGTTAATCACAGAGAAAATTTACAAACAGAAACTACACGAGTAGAAACTAATTTAAAAATATAAAGTTTAAGAGCAACAGAAAGTTTGTTCGAAGAAAGTCAACTGCAAAAAATCTAGAACCCTCCTTAGAATATTGCGATTAAAATGTGCACGTATTGAAGACATGAGGCAGGTGGTGAGCGCAGTGTGGTCCGAGCCAAGACTAACAACACACAGCACTGCGTCCTCGTCACGACGATGGCACCAGCAGTGATGATCAAAACACACACATGAATCTGTGGCGAATTTGTGATTAATCCGTGCCATGAAACCCGCACGCTCGCTCATCGCCAAAGCCACGGTCGAAAATAACGCAATCTCAGTGCTGAGTAGAAAGTAGCTATGCTTTCCCACAGAAAGAAGTGCATACCCAAGTAACGGTCAAGTAAAACTCAAGCCCTTGCAAGCGAAGCGTGAGAAAAAATTCATATGCGAGCGTCTTGCGATAAAAAAATTGCTCAAATAGAGCGTAAAATATACTATACTAAGCGTAATTTTGAATTCACTTTCTTATCTGATCCATTTCCAAAATATTCCAACACCAAGATTTTGGTGAAGATTTTTCAGCTCTCACGGTAGCTTACTCTAAGTTAGAACTAAGCTATGAAAAAGTATGCTGCCCACGAAACAAGATTAAACGTTCAACATTTGAAGAAGATTTTATGCACACGGGGAAGATTGGGCTGCAAATCATCAAACTTCCGTGACGGTAGTCGTACCTCCTTGACAAAGCGCTCAGTTAAGGATAACACAAGTATTCATGACACCAGAAAGCGCCAAAGCGCATGAAGACAGCGGAAGCATGAAGAGACCGTTGAGACTAAAGCTTAATGGTAGGTAGCGTGGCTGCACTGAAGTTGCTACTGCTGCAAGTGTCTTCCGGCAGATAAGTGAAGTGCAGCGGCAGCCACAGTTCAAGCTGCGACATGGCACCACTACGTTTCAAAACTCTGACCTTCGTGCCTGCTTCATCTCAAGAACACACGTCAACCTGATCGATACTTTGCGGTCTGCATATCATTAAATACGCAAGAGTTGAAAAAATATAGTATGATAATAGAGAAGTAGAGTACACCATTTTTGCAACCATTGTATTCGTTTGCAACACAGTAATAGTTGCAAACTGGGGAAAATAATTGTACTTTATTGTAAAATGACTCACCTATGCAGTTAGCGCAGTCACACCGAAATAGTTGAGGGGAGTACCCGCTCCTTTGCCTACGTCTGACGTAGTCCAAACCTCCTCCTGCACAGCCATTGGTGACAGGAGAAAGACCTTCAGTGTCGGCCGCTGCTGAATTCAAACAGGGAAATTTTTCTGTGGCAGGAGAACTACAACCAGGTAGAAACTTTGAAGCAGTAAACACAGGCGAACATGTCTTCTTCGAAAAATTCAAAGAATGTAGGCTGCCCTCGGAAGATGAGCTTGTTTTCTTGTCAGATCCGTCATCTGTTTGCCAAAGGTTCTGCCTGCCGTAATTTATTTCTTTAGCCATGCAACTGTTTTGGTCACTCCAATAAATATTTTTGCGAATGGAAGTGGCTTTATTTTTGTCATGGCATTCATTGTTGTTATTGTGATTAGTGTTGAGATGAAGATACAAGTTCCGACGGTCATACTTCATCGTAGTTTCATGTAGAGCACATGTAGGTACACCATTGGTCTGTCGATTGTCGCGGTAATTGCTATCTTTATGATGATCCAAAAGAAATGTTACGTTTTTAGTGATGCCATTGCGAGAAGTGAGACACATTTCACAGGCACACTGACATGAGCAATTCACATTTCCAGGGGAAGAAAATGACTCGAGTAGTTCAGTCTCAGGAACGTACCTCAGATCCTGCTTGTTCTTTTGACTACGCACCAGTGGAGTGAGATACACGTCTAAATCAACCCTAAGCTTCGTTTCTAGTTCCTTGAGCTCTTGTTCAGTCGATTTTGTGCTGTGGCTCGCACACTCAGCAACAGAAGCGTTGACAGCACGGGGATCATAGGCCGGGGCTGGCGACCGCGCATCCTCCTCACAAGACTCAGCGTTCGTGCTCTGCAGCATAAGCTGGGCGCACTCGTGCTCCGCTTTTTCTCGCTGTTCGCGTAACTTCTGCTGAAGAATTTCTAGGCGCAACTGCGCGTTCGTCATTGGCCTGAGCTGGTGAGGACGAGTGCTGGCTTCGCTCGTGTGGCCTAGAGCTGCCAGACTCTCTGTCTCCTTGCAATCGTCCCCTGCTGCTTCAAGAGAACGCATTTCTTGGGGCTGCGAAGGGGTGACCTTTTTCAATGTGTCCGCCACACAACGTGCGTCAAGATCAGGGTTACTTTGAGAACAGTTGTCACTGCTCGAGTGACCAACAGCAGCCGACGGAAGCGAACTTTCCAACTTTATTCGGCGCTTGCGAAAAGCCAAATGAAATTCATCCAACAACCCATTTTCCTTTCCTACGGGGACGTCATCGTTTCTGGATGCATCAGTAACACAAGGAATTATGGCATCAGGATGGGACGAAAATTTCTTCTCGTTGGCGTTGATGACAAATTGCAACGGTAGTTTCGCTCGTGCCTGACATTCTACATCGCGATCAAGAACCGGACTTGATTCGCTGGTAGCGGAAGACAGTAGCTCAGATTTTTCCGAAGAAGGGCTCGGTTGTTGAGATGCCGCCCCCTCTTCTTCATGTTGATGTTCATGTTGGCGCAGCTGTGGTGCTTGGCTCAACAGGGACTTGATGCCTCCACTCCCTGTTTCTGCCTCCTGTTTAGGTACCACAGTTACGCGTTTGCGGTTGTCCGTTTGGCGTTCCTGGTTGTCTGTTCGGCGTTCCTGGTTGTCTGTTCGGCGTTCCTGGTTGTCTGTTCGGCGTTCCTGGTTGTCTGTTCGGCGTACGTGGTTGTCTGTTCGGCGTACGTGGTTGTCTGTTCGGCGTTCCTGGTTGTCTGTTCGACGTACGTGGTTGTCTGTTCGACGTACGTGGTTGTCTGTTTGGTTTTCGAGGTTTTGCGTTTGGTGGTTGTCTGTCTCGTGTGCAAGTTTGTGGATCCCCAGAAGAGGAGACACGAGTGGTTGTGACAAGTACGAATTCTCAAGACGCATCTCAAATCGTCTCGAGACACGAAACTCACGAACTGATTATAGCTTCATTAATTATGAAGTTAGAAATTATTTAAAAGCGCATCCCAACTTCCTGCCTCCAATTCAAATGTTATCCACAGTCTGATTGTTTTCAAACGTCGGTTTAGGGAAATGAATGTTCTCATTCTCATTAAAATCCCCTCACTACATGTGGTATTCAACAAAAACCTAATGTTAAAATAGTTCAAAATAATCTTAAAGAACCTGAAAAATAAATTAAACTTTAGAGTGCTGCTAATACACAGAAAATACAACATTATACGTAGCATAAACAAACAAATATTTCGTGAAAAAGGACTCCCTCACATTGCCAGTTGTATATTTTTGAACATAAAACTGAAAAGTTAACGCACCAAATAAAAGTTCTTACGTAAAATTTACAATGAAAAATGAACATCATATGAAAAGAATGATCCATATTCTATTGAAATTGAAACGCATTGCGTCTTTATAAAAGCTGATCCAACCCCGCACGTCGGGGGAAGAAAACAAGACACACCACACACGCGCTCTGATCACGGCACACTGAGGCCACTTTGTCTACCAACTTCGAGCTGCTACGCGCCGAGGACCCAGGGCGGCTCTGTCCAACTCAACTTGTTGCTCTCAAGCTTTACATCAGAATTTAGAAATAAATTAGGTTATGCCAAAAATTATGCTCCCAAGCGTTTAGCTGGTGGGTAAATTCGAAAAATCAACAATTGAAGATTATAACATCAATGTTTGCTCATCTAAATGAAAAAAACGAACGTCTGTAGCACAGTAACCTTCCCTGAAGAGCCTCGACCTTGGCTAGTGTCGTACGCATACGTAGACATGCCCAAAAATTGAAGACGGGATTTCTTTATGCTTAGGAGCTTCAAAAATTTCAGAAAGATGGGTCATAACAACTTAGAGCTTCCATTTAAAAACTGTTAAAAATTTTAAATGATTTTAGCTAACGCTGCCTTCAACACCATAAAGCTGGAAGAATTGATTAAATGCCCATTGCTTGAACACCTTACGTACACTCATTCAAGCTGAAATATTCGAGAGATCATGAAGGTGTGTTACAATTATTTTGAAGCTGAATTCAAATATCAATTACAGCAGCATACCTCAGCAGTTCAATTGCTCAAAAACAGCAACAGAAGTATGGCGGTCCTCCCTGAAATGGAGGCAACCATCTACTGCATTCAGATTTTATTAAGTAATGATAACTTTATGTACTGTTTAGGACAACCGATATTTTCATCTATCAAAGTCATGATTATTATGATTATGACTTTTATTATTTTATTGTTATGACATTGATTTTTCATATAATTACCATTATTCTCATTAAACAATAATACACCCACTGTTTTCACTCAATTTATGTACCACAATTACTAACGTAAAATTTAGAAAGGATTGAGCTCCAGCTATAACACAAGGACGTTCAGTTTAATATCTTAGTTGACACAACAGTATCCCAGAAAAAAAGGTGAAGTGATAAGAAAAATGACACAGAAACGGCAACCCGCGAAAGGAAAATCCTGAGAAATGGTTGCACGGTACGCTGGTCACCACATGGAGACGGTCAGAGAATGAGGAAGAGGAGAGACAATTAAGACATAGCAACTAAACACAAGCCAAACTCCTGCAACAAGCATTGCTGACTCTGCACTGAGCAGCTCCAATACTAAGAACACTAACTCCCTACACATGCATACTGACGGAGACATCGCCAGCTCGACGTCCTTAAAGGAGCTCACAAATCCTACGAAGACTTCAGCAGTTGGAATAAAGTGTACTAAAATAAGGCGTGCTGAAATAAGGCGTGCTGAAATAGGGCGTGCTAAAATAGAGCGTGCTAAAATAGGGCGTGCTAAAATAGGGCGTGCTAAAATAGGGCGTGCTAAAATAGGGCGTGCTAAAATAGGGCGTGCTAAAATAGGGCGTGCTAAAATAGGGCGTGCTAAAATAGGGCGTGCTAAAATAAGACGTGCTGAAACAAGACGTGCTGAAACAAGACGTGCTGAAATAAGACGTGCTGAAATAAGACGTGCTGAAATAAGACGTGCTGAAATAAGACGTGCTGAAATAAGACGTGCTGAAATAAGGCATGCTGAATAAAGGTAACTGAAATAAGGTATGCTGAAATAAGACGTGCTGTAATAAGACGTGCTGAAATAATATCGTGCGTGTGTATACATCACGATCTAGAGTGAAAGTTTGAAGTTTGCATAACATTTTTCTCATTTCTTTGTGAGTTGCAAAAGGTAAAATCTTTTCACGGAGCTATTTTCAGAAAAATATTCTTTAAATTCCTTTACATCTTAACACCACTTAGCATAATAGTAAAGTCACTATATTAGAAGAAAATTGTGATGAAGTTCAAGTTGACAATACGTCCTCTAGGTGGAATAACGTCAGCAACGAAGGGTCACTGCCTTCCAGAGAAAGCGCACCTCAACTGTCACAGGAAGGACACCTCGTAAAGGATACGAGCTAACTGATAATTTAGAAAGGAGCTGCTGTCGTTTGCGACATGCCGGTCGCTCGTAGGAGACAGAAGGCAATATTCAATTTAAGAAATGCTCGAGTCATGAAATGCAGTCTGGGCAGAAACTAAAGCCGTGGCAACTTTCTTTGAAATCTGATAGAAAAGAAATGAATAAATTTCTTAAATCCCAATCAGAAATGAAATGCAAATCTTCAAATGAATCTGGTTACAAATTTTAGTGATTTCATTTTGCTGAATATTTGGCCCTGATAGACGGCTGAAAAACTAATAAATTTTACCTTCCATCAAAATACACAATCGAATAAACAAACATAAAAAAGCGAGTCTCCAGTAATATTTAATTGGTGATGATTCTATGAATGAACCTTAAAATAAATTTATTTAATGAAATTATTATCCTCGTCCAACAATAAATATGAAAGCAGATCAACCGAGAGCATGAATTTTCCTGTGTAGAAAAGCTCATTCAAAGTTCTTCTAGCAGTAATTATACAAGAGTAATTCAAAAAATACGTGGAATGCTCCCATGACCCGAGTGCCAACAAGATAAAACATTCGAACATGTCAGCCAGAAAGAGCATGATCTTGGCTATCTAACAGTTGCTAGCAATCAGTTATCGCCTGGAAACGAAGCCGTGAGGTGATAGTTGATAAAAGGTAGTTTTTTGCCCCATGGAACGTGAGGATTTTGAGATAAGAACCAACATAAAAATTTTAGTAAAGCTTGGGTTGGAAAGAAACGGATATCATTCAAGCTTTGCAGAACGTTTATGGGGATCATGTTCTGAAGAAAACTTGCGTTTACAAATGGATTGAAAGATTTCGAGATGGTAGAGAAGCTGTTGAAGATGATGAAGTTGTTGGTGTTCCAGACCAACAACCTCGAAAACTTTTGAAAACGTTGATGCTGTTAGAATCCTAGTCGAAGAAGATAGGAGATTGACAGTTTATCAGATAGTTCAGATTATGGGCATATCGGTTGGTTCAGCTCATTTGATTTTGCATGACGATTTAGGCCTCAGCAAGCTTTCGTCGCGATGGCTCCCAAAAGCATTGCGCTCAGATCAGCTAAATCTTAGAAGTAAATTGTCAACGGTAATTTTGACAAAAATTGAAGTGAATGAAGACAACATTTTCGGTCGAATCATCACTGGGGATGAAACATGGGTTTACCAGTATGATCCTCAGTCAAAACAATGGCTTCCACGCGGATCATCGGGCCCAATCAAATTCAAATATGAGAGGTCTGTCAACAAGGTAATGGCAACTGTTTTCTGGGACTTTGAAAGAGTTGTACCTGTTGACATTTTAGAAAGTCGAAAAACTGTCACAGGAGCCTATTATGTAGAAGTTTTGAGCAAAATTAGCTAAAGAGCGTCCAGGAAAGCTCCATCATGGAATCCTCTTCCATCACGACAATGCCCCAGTGCATTCTTCACGCGTTACAAAAGAAGTTTTGAGAGAATTTCGATGGGAATTGCTGCTGTAGAGATCTCTCTAATATCACTCTTCAGTCCCAACCCTAAGACATCTCGTATCTCCAAGCAGGCATTGAATATCTTTATCCTACTCAGAGTGAGAACCTGAGGGAGTAAGGGACCGTCGAGGAACCCAAAAGGAGAAAAGGCAATTAAAGACAGGATGAGTTTAATACTTTGTACTTGGGCATTTGAATATTATATTAGTTGATGCTTCTTATTTCTTCGATGCGCACGTCTTGCCGTCGAGTATTGGCGTACTGACATCTTGCCGGCAGGGCGTCGTGACGTATAGAGTTGAAGCGCGTGGCGAGTTAGAGTAGGTGCACTCCTTGTTAGTACGTATGTTGTTTGAGCCCATCATGTCCGCAGACAGGATGGTTGGTTTCTTCTTCGTTCGCCCTGCTGTTGGCTGCAAGTTCAGTTGTTCAGGTGATGAAAGCTCCCGATGGAGATGTTGACTTTGGAAGTGCTTGGTAGAGAATCCGTGACGCAGAGCGTTGCAGCCTCGTTATATGTATAAGGCGGTTAGCTGTGCTCTACTGCCTGAGCGTGACTGCTCATTGGTTCATGTCGTGCTTCTGGTCGTAACGGAACCTAGCCTCGTCGCTGGATTCACTTCTTCTGTAATATTTGCTCATTGGTCGATGAACCTAGCCTCGTCGCGGTACTCGTTTGTAGTGGAACCATGCGATTCTCTACACTGTCACATCCACTTTATAGCAGAGACCTAGCCCCATCTGACTATTTTTTATTCCCAAAACTCAAAGAATAGTTGAAAGGTGTCTATTTTAATAGCACTGATGAAGCACTGATCAGTGGTTGATAGCACTGATGACACGCAGCATAAACATGGCTCATAAAGGGGTCTACAGATTTCTTCAAAAATGGTCTAAAAGGATGGAAGCACCGCTTGGAGAAGTACATTGACCTTGACGAAGGTTGTGTTCAAAAATAGATCCATTGTATTGAAAAACTATTAAATAATTACATAATATCGTGTATTTTTTGAATGCCGCTAGTATGGCTAGAAATAATCCCAGTTTACAAGCCTATAAATCAGAAATGAAGGAGCCATCTTAATTAGGTATCTCTGATACGAACCAAGTAAAAGATCTTCACGTAGCCCACTAGAGTAAGGAGTACTCAAACAATTTACACAGTCACCAAGCGAAGCGTTTAAAGCAACTTGGACCGAAAATAAAATTTGAATAGAGCTCAAAGACTATCAACCCAGACTGGAGGCGAGCGTAGCCAGAATACAACGAATCTATATCAAATACCTTGTACTCGTAATAAATAATTTTCCGTGGGATTAAGTACAACCGCTGACATTATCAAGCTGCCAATCAACAAGTCTTACACTTGCCAGCCAAGTCAACAGCAAAAAAGAAAAACCAAAGGAAGGAAAAATTTGGAGTGGAGGCAATAAACAAACAGTAAAACCCGAAAAATTGTTAAAATTTAGTCAACGAAAGAATAGTTCAATTAAAACCAAGCAAATGATATCGAAGTGAAATAGTGGAAGGCTAATCCAGATAATGAAGACTTGAATCCTTATTTACGATGCACTCAAAACCTTCCATGCCAATGTGAGACAGCCATGTACCATTCATGGGGGTCTCTGGAGGGTCCAATTTAGTGGGGAGTGTCCACCACCATCGGCAGGCGCCTAACCCTAGAGGATGCTTTTCTGATCAAACCTTCTTTAGCACTTCCATTCAAGAATTGGTCATTGTATGGAGTCTTCGACGGACATGGAGGAAGTGAAGTATCGTTGAAAGTAGTTCAAGTTTTCTCTGCGGTACTGGAAAGTCTGTTGGTTAGTTTACCGCCATGTTAGGTAAACGACCGTAACATTGTTCTCATCCTGAAACGATCTTTCATCCAAGTGGACTAGTAGCTGAGAGACTAGAATATAGGATACAAATGTGGTTCAACAGCCACAGTGGCTCTGACGTCACCCACCACGTTATATGTAGCTAATTGTGGAGATTCCCGGACCATGGTTCTCCTAACAGAAGGAAGAATTGAACGTACCCGTGACCATAAACCAAATTTACCATCAGAAATGCAACGCATCTTGAACGCAGGAAGTAGCGTTACGAACGGAAGAGTGAGCGGTCAGCTAGCAGTGTCGAGAGCACTGGGAGATTTTCAGTACAAGTACCTGCAGGACGCAGCCCCGTAACATTAAGCTGTATCAGCGAACCCTGAAGTATACCTGTGGCCTCGGCGGAACATCAGAGCAGTGGTGCTTGCAACAGACGGCGTCTGGGATGCCCTTAGTTCCCGACAAGCTGCTTTCTGTATCACAAGTCCCCACTCTCTCGGCGCACTGAACACCTCCTACCTGCTCGTTGCTTCCAGTCATGATGGAGGTAGTAGTGACAATTCAACAGCCCTCGTCTTGCAACCATGCATATTTGATTCGTTTCCAAATGAAATGAGTTATCAACCAGGCATGATGCCAGTGTATGGGGAATATCACCAGCCACAAAGCCTCAGACCAGTGGCGCTCTGTCATGAACACGAAATGAAGCCAACCATGAGGGTGATGTACCAGTCTCACCCCGTGGCACCCGCAATCACAATTGAATGTCAGCATGGCGTCGTCCATAATACAGTATGAGCAATACAAAAACAGAATATGAAAAAAGTATACTCGAAGTACAAACGCGAGACTCGTAAAATTCATAACAACAATACTACGTAAATCTTTCGGGAGATCACCCAGGTAAGAGATGAGTAAGCTGCAGCATAAAATTAATTTGTTTCTTTTAAGAATTAATAAACTATTCATTAACCTACGTTCAACTGTGAGCCTAAAATCATTTTAACCTTGCACTTCCGTAAGATTAAGTTGATATTAGCGTATATGAATGAAAATACTGTTGGTATCCTGCGCTATTTCTTACTCTGAAAGAAGAAGAAAGAGAGAAAGAAATATAGTTTATTGTAATCAAGTTTATACATGACCTATGCATTAACATTGCATTTTCAAAACCCTTATAAATGAAGTTTTAAGACAGTGTAAATACATTTGCTGATAATGCAAAGACCACATATTTTCACTGAACAACAAAACTAAAAATACAAAGAAGCAAAGATAATACTAACGAGACAAATAACTTAGCAGAAGTAATATGCAAAGAATGGGGGAGCTGAAATAAAACAAGTATAACATCCTCTCTTTTCAGAGTAACCTCGGTGAGGTTGTTCATTAGACTTTAATGTCACATAAGCTTCATTTATATTAATGTTACAATTTTTGGGACAAGGTCTACAAGAACGTCCGGCTCTTCCATACCACAGATGAGACCGACAAACATGTTGTTGATTCCTGTGAAATGTGAAGATTCAGAGGAAAGCTATTATCAATAGGAGTACGGAGGAGCGGTTGCGATTTTTTGAGGAGTCCGGGGTTCTGGACGAGGTTCTACTCTGCGGTTAGTAACTGGGGAATACGACACAGAGGGCTGCACGCGCGGTACACCATCGATTGTGAGTCCTCAAGAGTGTCAGCTAAACATGGATAGTCTTCCCAGAGTGGTAGACGTATACCTGATAATGCTAGGTTAGATTCCGTGAGGCCTTTAATGAACTTCATTTTTATGAAATCATCATTGATGTCGCTCTCTGTTACGATTTTCATTAATTTCCTTAGATAAATTGAGGGTAAAGCGCACGTAACGTTGTGTTCTGAAATTAAAGTATTCCAAAGTTCCGGTACCGGCCAGGCATATGCTACGATAACGGTGTCTTTTAACTTTTCATAAGACATTGATCATTGACCCTGTTCTAACCTTAGGGACAAACTGCTAAAGACAGGGTGGAATTTAGTAGAAGAGGAGGCTGTATTTACTAGTACGAACTGGCATTCAAGAGTACTAAAGCATCTTGTTAGAAGTGACATCGTCGAACTGATGGGATTTGATGCTCACGACACTAGCGTTAGAATTAACAGTACTATCACAAGCCATGACAATTGTTAACCCTTTAGCGACGAATTTTATTTTCTAGTTTCTACGTTTAAGCTCACGAAGACCGTCTGTACACTGATGGCTGAGAGCCAGGCAGCCAAAAGAACGACGCTGTAACATGCCGCCGCGTTCAAACCTAGTAGCAACCTCATATTGCTCACTGTTTAATTATTAGAACAATTTTCCCAAAGACCGTGAAAGAGGACCGTATGGTTCTTTTCGTCGCTAAAGGGTTAATTATGATACAAAATGAGTAAGACCAGTGAAAAAGTATGGGTAATAAGGGTTACTAGCCAAAACCAAATGACAATAATAGTGAATAACAAAAGAAGCGGTAAAATTTAAAAAATAGTAAAGAAATGGGCATAAGGAGAAACATGGTGTTCGAACACTTAGGAATAACTCCACAGTAAAGTTCGTTCTACTTCCCTAGTTTTCGAAGCGCAGTCAGCGGAAAAATGTGTTGCTATGCAGGGGCGCCCATGCATCGCGAATTGTTTACCAGAGTCGTGGGGTGCTGTTCACTATGAACCACCAAATGAAGTGGTTACTGTACTCCCACAAAAGACGAAGAAAAATGATAACCCGCCATTCCTTCGTTGGGTGATTATTTACAACAAGCCCGGAACTTGAATGAAAATCAAAAACTAAAATCTTGAGTAAGAACGAAGACGGAGAAGAAGACGGAGACAAAGACTCGTCGAGGAGATTAAAATCGAAAAGAAACAAAGTTAGGTTAACATGCAAGCTAAGTAACAGTTGGTTAACACAACTCTTCAGAAAGAGCAATCATGGAAAAAAATATTACGCCAAGATAATGAAAGCACAGATTACTTCTAAGAAATGGTGTTTATTTGTCATTCTGTAAAGTTCAAGTACAACACTGTTATATAACGAAACTAATACTGCCATGATAGATGGGAGTGGAGTGTTTTGCAACACACCAATCTCTAATCAAAACCACCAAGATGAATTCGTAATTCTCCGACACGTAAGCTTCTTGACTAGGATATTAATGAAATTGGAATAACTTTCCAAGCGTACGTCATTCATGCCTGAAATATCCCTGATTAAGCCGACACATGTGAATGAGAAAGTGCGTCATGCTCGAAGCAGTGGTGTCAATATGGTCCGAGTCTCCGAGGGCGCACCGGAAACTTGAGTGAGACTATCAGGCAGTATACCAACACACGGCGCTGGGCCTAAAGAAGGGCCCATACCTGACTGCTCAGCCTAGCAAACACTGCTGTGAACTCAACCCGCTGGTCAACACTCACATCGAAAACCCAGTCACAACTTACTGAACTCGATACCACTTTGAGAAGAGACTCGTGTTAAAAATGATGTGCTAGGGCAACTACCTTCACATTGATGCATTTCCAGAGATAGAAAAGCGTTTTGTTCAAAAATAAAGCGATGTTATTAAAAAATGATTGCTCATACATGAAAGCAGTTCTGCTATAAAAGTGCTGTCTTTGGTCAACTCTTTCCAAATTTCTGCTTGTACTATGCTTGCAGACGCGTCGATGGCATTTATTTTTACATTAGTAGAAAATATAACTTATTTCGTTCAGCACTAATTCATTTCTTAGAATGAAGAATCATGAACATGCATATCAATAAGGCATTGTGACAAGCATAGCTGGCATGACCTTCGAAAAAACATTTTAAAAAGAATAACTTCTACAAGCGAGTCCTAAAATTCAATACATATTGAAACAAGACTGGAACATTTTTGAACAATAGATAGCACTGAGAATTCAATGCCTGAAACATTTCACCAATTAGAAGACGAACATGCTATAAAAGTCACAGTTGGCAGTATACATACAATGAAGAGTTTAACGTTAAGATAAACTTTGTCCGACTGGAGCGTCAGTTTAAAAAAGTTCAATATCCACAGACACGTTTATCATTTCAGCGATATAAAGACTTGTCATGAACGGCTGTTACCACATAAAAAACTAACAAACAAACACGAATTCGAAAAAAATGCATCCAAATACCTAGGTATAACCTTATTCCCTCACAAGGAACTACATGGTGTTGCCTGGCTATGCGTAAGAGTACCATGATGACAAGCAAAGTCTCCCCTCTACTCCCTGCTCTACCCTGCACTCCTCGTAGCGAGAGGCCTATTGTGGTGACTGAGCCACGCCTTCGATGTGTGTGGAGGTGGTCACGTACCAACGTTCTCGGCAGTAGTTTATCGTTTTGAAACAAACCTCAACTCACACACAAGTTGAAACCGGCGTTGCTTAAAGCATAGGAGGTCATTCCTATTTTTTTTAGATGAAAATTTACCACATAAAATAGAAATAGATTGAGGCATTAGGAACGAGCATTGAAATAATGATTTGTAAAAAGTACGTACAAGGATAGCGTTTTATGAGAATTCATTAGTTAATAGATTGACGAAGAAGAGTTTATTAGTTAATGTAATTATATAAGCAATAGTCAAATGAGACTGAAAGGTATGATGGAAGTTGAGTGTTACCACAAAAATTTTGAAGCAGCGAGAACTGATACGAGACGTACATACTGTAAATTAGAAAGGAAACGTCATGCAAGTGAACCAGCAAAGCTACTCAAAGGATTTTTTATTAACAGACTATGATTTCTAGTGACGATATCTAAAGACAGAAGAGTGGAGCCAGAATCTTCTAAACGGATAGTAACATGCATGTAGAGGGGATTTATGAAAACATTCAAGCTTTCTTTACAAATAGTCATGTAAAGCATATATGTACGAACATTTATCGTCAGAACTGAACGAGCATAAATGGCGAAATAAAAAAAATAACCATCGCTATTGAAAATGGTTTCTATCTATGTTCTATTATTAGTACAACCTTCGAACTATCGTTCTAATTTTTCCCCCAATTTTATAAAAGAAGCATAAATCAGTTGTGTAATAAATCCGTTTCTACCTTCCTGATACGCTAGAGAAGGCAAAAGTAAGAGTTATGAAGCAACAATTAGAACGATAGTTTAGTATTTGACGTCACACTGGGTTCGTGTGATCGTATTAGATAATAAAATAGATCATCTGTTCACAAGTCTAAGGTGGAAGACTTTAAAAAAACATGTTTGAACAAAATAACACCAGACTCATCTTCTGTTATTCGCCAGAACGAGGAAGAGAAAGAGTGAGCAAGCTGCGAGCATAAGCGGCCAAGTTCTTCGAAACGCAACTGACGCATCTCAGAACTGGGTATAGTTGTCATCTCAGAACTGGGTATAGTTATCATCTCAGAACTGGGTATAGTTGTCATCTCAGAACTGGGTATAGTTGTCACCTCAGAACTGGGTATAGTTGTCATCTCAGAACTGGGTATAGTAGACACCTCAGAACTGGTTATAGCTGTCACCTCAGAACTGGGTATAGCTGTCACCTCAGAACTGGGTATAGCTGTCACCTCAGAACTGGGTATAGTTGTCATCTCAGAACTGGGTATAGTTGTCATCTCAGAACTGGGTATAGTAGACACCTCAAAACTGGTTATAGCTGTCACCTCAGAACTGGTTATAGCTGTCACCTCAGAACTGGGTATAGCTGT
>VCRD01000524.1:183602-241193 GCA_006783055.1 Trinorchestia longiramus
CGCCTCAGAACTGGGTATAGCTGTCACCTCAGAACTGGGTATAGCTGTCACCTCAGAACTGGGTATAGCTGTCACCTCAGAACTGGGTATAGCTGTCACCTCAGAACTGGGTATAGCTGTCACCTCAGAACTGGGGCCAGTGCGAACACACGAAATATGAAAAACCAGTACTTTACAGAAGTAATGTTATCAAAAGACAAATTATTATGAAAATGAATCCACTTTGAATTTACGAATGACATGTATGACTTTAGGAATTTATTTTTCCTTCTATAATTAACAACCATTCTAGAGAAACTGCTTTTTAATGTTGCAAACGTAAAACACCAGATATTTTTAGACCCAAATTTCACCTATTACCTAATGGGAAGCTATTTTAACAGAAAATTTTTCGTGAAAAAATCAAGTTCGTAACATTCTTTCCAGTGCCAAAATTGCCCAAAAACTATCAATTGAATTGACCTAGGCTACAACAACTAAACTGCATTGAAATTAAGATAATGATTAGGCTACGATCATAAACCAAATTGCACAGTCGTGCTTCATTAGTTCTTGATCAATAGAAGATCAGGTAAATGTAGTATATGGAGACCATATCACACACATGCATCCAGCACTGTGCTTGCTGAAATGCATTTTCTGTTATGCTAACTGAAACAGAAAAATGTTCCCATTTAGTTTCCTTTCTAGGAGTAACTTCAAAAATACAAGTAATGCGTTTAAAATGTTCGAAATTAAGGAAGAAGGAGTGAGAAAATATAAATGCACGGCAATTTGACTGGTTCAAAACACGATTAACAAGAACAACTTTGAAGAGAGGCGGAACTTCACATATTGAGCCGATAAGATGTTTGGCTTCAGACGAATGCAGATATGATCTTAATGTTTAAAGCGCATGGAAAAAATGTTGCATCAACACTTTCTCCAGAATTGCTTTTCGATTTATAAAATTCATAGAAGTCAGTAACACGAAGTATTTACATATTATCATTTTGTAGATAAGGCAAGGAATATGTTGCTATGATCCAAAGAAAAGCTATGCGCCAGATTTTACAAGAAATGAGTTACCCTTTGATGACTGGGAAAATAGTGGCTAATATTTCGGAAAAAACAGGGTCAAATAAATTCAACTTTATGCTCAAAGTTATTCACTCTAATTAGATAAATAAATGACAATAAATATTAAATGAGATTGGAAAAGAATAGTCTTAGCGCAAGATACAACACATACTTATTATCCTCAGTAGGTTTTAACCCTTCATTGCATAATTTACTTTCGAATGTTAAGCAAAAATTATTTTCAAGTATCTATGGCAGAGGGATAAAAGTTTAAAAATTTCAAGTGTGCCATTAGAAAAAATTGACTAGACTGCACTAACACTAACATTTCCAGTGATGATTCAATTATCATGCCAGAAATTTCCAGACTCTTCATCCCACCAAGATGTGTTTTGTCTGTACATCCCTCTTCCATTAAGAGCCTCCCCACGCACGTGAATCAATTGGCTTTTCTTTAATGAACCATACAAGAGGGGACCATGGTGGGCATTTGTTTTCCTTCTAGTTGTTTTTTCAAGTCTTCCTCATAAAATTTTCCTTGTACCAATGCTCATCTTTTATGACTTGGATTCGATATTGGTGAGGTCGTTTTGAAGACTGATGTGACTTCTCATTCCGTTGGAGTCATCACAATTTTGATATTGGTAACTACTAATGCCATCATACTCTATATTCTAAAACAGGTCGTGTTTCTCTGTTCGTCCGTGCGTCATTTTCCTTAACGAGGTCAGGTTCAATTTCAAGTTTTGAAGACGTCTTCCTCGTTAAACTTCAGAGCATATATATTTGTTTTTTATATTTCAATATAAATCATATAATGATCGCAGAGAATAACCATGAATGGAAGCAGTTTAACACACTGAGAACATATATCCATTTTCAAATTCCTCATTATAGAGCTCATTAAATAATTTTTCAGAAATAATACAATGCGATACATGCATTTCGAGTCATAAGAACAAACGCTCTAAACATACACAGGGTCTCTAACAAAATACATACACGCTTTAGGAGAATGAAACCATTTATAAATATTTAGTTACGAAATTTATTCAAACATTACAGCATTAACCTCATTTTCCGTTGGTCTCTACAATTGCAAGAGCAGTTTAGAGTTTGGTCATTAGCTTGTAAAGATTTACGTGTGCGGTGAACTACTGCTTGGGTAACGTTGACCAGAGTGTGCAGTGGAATTGCAGTCCACGCGTTTACCACTTCTTGTGTAAGGGCCGATTATGTAATCAGTTCCATGCGATACTCGACATCTTTTAGGGTCCTCCTTATGTATAAAAGTCTACAGGTGCCTTAATGCTCGCCTATTATGTATTGAGATCACTCACAAATTAAACTCGTTAGTTCTGATGGTCTTCATTAATTGCATGAAATAATCGTGCAATGTAGCTTTTCCACAGAGCTCTTTTAAGAATGCGTCGTATGCTTGTACTGCTCACTCCTATTTCATGGGCACATTGTACACTGACTTCTGTGGCAAACGTGCTATTTGCCTGTGCACATTGTACAGTGACTTGAATGGTAAACGTATTATTTTCCTTGAGTGTCTACAAATTTTTTTTGGCGGACACTGTATATTTCGACACTTGTCTTTCCAAGTACTATAAATCAGCTACGCTATAATCTCGTCTACAAAAAATCTTGAGAAAACATGATGCCGAAGCTTTAGTCTATTAACGTTATTAGGAAATGTTCGTTGGGATTTCGTAACTCTGAAAAGAATGGCATGATACCATTCTAAATCGTGGTTTGAATAACACAATTTTTACTATCCCATAAAATATATTCAAAGACATCTTTTCTATTGGCAGTATTGCTGAGTTTCAATATTAGTCAACGAAGCAATGAATTTGGCACTACCTATGACAATATTAACCTGCAGAAATGATAATCTCAATCATAATGGGATGGAAAGAGGCATCATTGACAGAAATGAGAGCAGTAACTGCGTGAAGGATTACTTTACGATAATAGAGGCGCAACCAAAGAACGAAAGTAGGGAATAAAAGCACTTACCTTTTGATAAGGTACAATGCTAACGTAAACTTAATCCAATTGCTTCAAGTTTTTACATGGAATGCAATGAATTATACCCAAGTAACTATTAATATTACAATATTTTCATTTTTAATTTAGACAAAGTACATGTATATTCGAATACACACGTGTGTAGTGGAAAGCTAGTACTCACATTTTTTTTGTGGACTTCCTGATTCATTCCGTTCTAAAAGACAAACGGGTGGTCTAATGCAACGTAAGTTCCTACGAGGGAACTTATTGTAAATCAGTGATTGGATAAGTAGGTTAGGTCATAGTAATGATGTATTTATGTTTGAAAATTTACTATACCCTCCTTACTTTTCTTTGTTGCTTTGTGGCCTTGTGGTCCAAACAGCAAGCTCGTTCACAGGGGACACTCTTATAGAGGTCCAAGACAGTTCAGTTGTGCAAAAGTTTGTGCATAAAATATTATACCAAGACCGTAACTCCTTCAGACCCAACGCTCTGACGTAATCAAAAGCTAATTCTCAGAACCGATAGAACTAAAGAGCATTTCCTCCTGAATGCAAGCAACACACCATACTTGTCTGGCATCACGATGACCGTCTCGGTGTTGAGGCAAAATAGCGTACACGTCCTTTATTATGGTAATCGAGTGATCACGTAATGTTGAGAGAAACTGACCGCCTCAGCTCATGAACGATGAGCTCCAACACAAATCATAAGAATATAATTTAAAAATTCCATTACAGGATTGAATGTAAATATTATTTCAGTGTGTGACAACGATGAAAAATAATAATTTAACCTTTGTTTAACTTCTTATTGATACAGTCATCAATAACGAGAGAGTATAATGCAGGTAAAACCCGATAGAAGGTCTCCGAAAAAAAATTGCAGAGCCTGTGGCTAATTTCAAATTGTTTGCTAAACACAAGATATAAAACTAAGTCAAAAGTTCGAATTGACTTAAAATAAATTGATATTACTCTACTGACGACGAAAACCATAACATAACACACATTAACAAATCCTACGACGCCGACTTTGCCGAGCAGTTGCAGGTAATAACTTTTCCTCTTTCCCCACTGCAGCGCAGGTTAACTTGATGTAAAAACCTCGGTCTCAGAGCAAGCCGATGTCCGCTGTCCGATTTTGCGGAGTAGATTTGCTGGGAGGAAGGAGAGGATCAGGTGAGGTGCTACAGGACAAGAGGCTTCCTTGTAAGGTAAATCCGCTGTAAGAATCGTGGGAAAACAAAATTGCAGCCGAGGGTAACAAAAGTAGCCCGTAAGTGAGAGCCAACAATTTTGTATTGAGCAGAAATAAGAAACTGAAAAACAATTTTCTTAGTTTTGCTAGAGGTTTTACAAAGGTCTCTGTACTAGTTCCAAAACTTAAACGATACTGGAGAAAGAGATTGTTTCTGAAGACCTATATAAAAATAAGTAAAAAGCAGCTTTAGAAAAATCACTATGATACATGAAGTATCCTCCCACAGTTTTTATAGCCGTGGCTGAGGTGCACATGCAAACAGAGAGTTGATGCACTCCAAATTTCAAGGCTGTTCCTGATTGCAAAATACAGTGCAAATATATAGCAATCCTAATCCATGCACTGGAACGTCACAGACCTTGCACAACAAATCTTAAAAACTGTACACGCGCTTAAAAATTGATACTTCTGCATCAGTAACTAAGTGGTTGCTGAGGAAGCTCTTCAGCAAACGAACTCTTTTTAATTCATGTCAAGAAATGAATACACTCTTGGTCTCGACAGAGAGATCGAGAGTTCGTGGCTCTCAGAAGCGCTACAAGTTCTCAACCCAAGGTATAGAGAACGCCAATCTTCATGGATGCAGGCCTACGCCAATCTCTCACCCTTTTGTAAAGCAAGAAAAAGAACACCATAAAATACCATGGAACGGATTCTATTTATCAGAGAACGCCATCAATCGCAAACGGTTGATCCCACTCTCACCTGGGAATACATCACTTTTTCAAACGCTTTTCATCAGAAATGCTTTCTTCACCTTATTGGACGACCAAAATAATTTCGATAAGGATACTCTCATCAATACAAGAGCTATAGTTGACAAATTTTTACAAAAAATGAACACGTTACCTAAAAGAACGTAGTAATTTTTATAAGAAAATATATGTAATGATTCGCAGTCTTACATTCCCCGGTATCCATCACCGCCACAATAATGGAGTAGAGTAATCGTGTTTATATTCCCTAACTCGTAAAATACATCTTGGTAAATAACAATAGCTCAGTGAAGGTAATAGTGCAGTTTGTTCCTGGAATGCTTATACATACACATTAACAGCTCATTAAATACCACAAAATAGTTTGAGCAAGCACAAAATCGAAATCAAAAACGACGTCTGATCATTGATACAAAATTAATAGTGTATTTCCGTTCGCAGTATTGAATTTAGACTTGGTTCTGAACACGAAAGTGCAACGGACATTATCAAAACAAGACTCGAAAATTTGCATCTCTCACTATCCAATAAAGGCGTCATTTGACAATAACCGCCTCCTTAATCGTTCCAGGAACTTTCGCTTACATCGCAAGTGTGTGAAGAATTGGAGGGCTTGTTTGATCGCATTTTAAAATGAAAGCGCCACGTAAATGCCTCTCTCGCCTAAAAAACGGGCTCGAGAACCAATCAATTGCTTTAATAGCTTGATTTTTTACGATACTTCTTTTTCACGGCATGGTAGCGGAGTGTGCAACTTCTACTCGGAAGTGGTGTTTCAAGGCTCAATAATATTGTTCCGTGTCGTGGATATTTTAATAATGAAGAGCTTGCATGCTCTGATTCAATGAGAAATGACGTGGTTGATAAGTGGACGCTGAGAATCAATCTGAAAAGAAGCTAATCGAATCCACAGCAGAGTAAAAACAGTAAAAACCGGGGCACACGATAAGTACACCAGCATCTAAGTATTTTAAAAAGTATACTTTAAAACCTACATGGTCCCAGCAGCTGAAAAATATTGGGAACAATAGAACACATGAAAAATTAACATTCACATCATAAAATGAATTATTTCCTACATGGATTTTAGCAACGACTGAGCAATTGTAGCCGAGAAACAGTTAATAATTTCTGTTGCTCATATGAATATCGAAAGATTATTATCACGCAAAATCAGAACACTCAAGTTGGACATTCACTTTAATACAATCAGATGATACTTTGAGAAAAATATTAACATACAGGGTGTCTCAAAAAAATGTACTCACCCTTTAACCGTTGCTAACATGCTGTCTTCTTTGTGTTGCAGGTGTGAGGTTCGAACCTTTGCGAACATGATTCTTTAATCACATTTAATCATGTTCGCAAAGGTTCGAACCTCACATCTGCAACACAAAGAAGACAGCATGTTAGCAACGGTTAAAGGGTGAGTACATTTTTTTGAGACACCCTGTATTGTAGCAACCATGCATACCATAATAATTCAAATTTTTCATGCCTATAAGCCGCAGATGTCAGCTACAAGTCTCCAATAAATTTCTAAGCCAAAGCACGAGAAGTTGCGCAGTTCAGTGATGATCGTAATTGAGTCGGAGAAGGACAACCCGGGACAGGATGACCATGTTTTCTAAGCTCCATTAGCAGGTTGGTGTTCTGCTCCATTTTACGACGGTAATCACGGCTGGTACGCTGACGCTACGAAATTTGGTGCACATTAAAGACGAACTAGGAAAGCCTGCCGGACGAGGAAGTGCGCGCAAAGCATACATCAAAGGCCTCACACGTTACGACGAAACTATAAGGAATTCATGCACCGCTAGCAAAGGATAAATCCGGTCTCTCTGGGGAGGTGGATAACGCGTACAGAGCGCGTATTCAGAGTAGGTCAAGTCGAAGAAACGGAACGTTCACTTGCACTAAATTAAACGAGTCATGTACTTATGAATATGCCCTAAAAATTTGCATTTGGTTTAATAGGATCATTTCCTATCAACTACGCAATTTTACTACTGGCATTTTAAGTAAAATATTCTAACGCATATGACGCAAGAACATTTAATTTTACTAGATAATTTTAATTCGATTTTAACGCTTGTTTTTGCATGCATGCTTTGGCCCTCATTTAGAACAGGTTACAGACAAATTAGATTTTTCACCCCTTAACAAACACTACGTCGAATAGAAATACTGCTTTCATGAGCAGCCTCGTAACCAATATTGAAAACCTTCACAAATTTTAGCAGCTCCAAAATGGATCACACGACGCAGTTCCTACCTTTACAGTCCGTCGTGTTGAGTAAAGTCAGTAAACAACTTGGCTCAGAAACCCCAGCTCTGAATGTAGACATGCCAGTGCATTTTATACTGGCTAATTTCTATTTGTGATGTACGCTACAGTTGCCAGGCATGAGTAACAAAGTTGTCTATTTTTACCAGCGGGAACTAAAATCTTGCCTTCTATCAGCGTGGTTTCTATTGTTGCTTCATTATTTGTTAACATGCACGGGACAAACGCTGATGCCTGTTAGAGTCGGCGACTTGCAGCACACCTCACGAAACAATTCTTGAGAAATAGTCGTTACTCTCAGCGTAGTTACCAAAAGGCCCAAAATGATACACAGAAGCTTAGGTCTGATCCTTTACAGGAGGTTACAGAACACGTTAGGTCTGATCCTTTACAAGGTTACAGAACACGTTAGGTCTGATCCTTTACAGGAGGTTACAGAACACGTTAGGTCTGATCCTTTACAGAAAGTGACAGACAGTTTACGTCAGGTTCTAGCGTCTGGATCTGTCTGTACACAAGGATACGGGAGGTTAGATCACGCTTTTGTAGCTAGAGTTGTTCTCCCGACATCAAAAAGCGTAACGTAAGACGTGCTCAGGTTTGCGTACATAACAGTGCTGATTTTTAAAGAATTACAAACATACTGTTTTAATGCAATTAATTGTTGCGAACAGGTACTAACATATACTACAATAATTTTGCTTAACTCTAATAAATTAAAAAACCATTGTAATTAAAACACCTGAACTCGTTCAAAGGGCAAAAACCACGATTAATTTTGATGTTTAAACGCATATGAGTAGCATTAAGCGTCATAGCTCGCAAACTACATGTACGTAAAATATTTCCCTTGTTGCAGCTTTCACAGCTCTCATGCACCGTCATTTCTCATATAGAATGAAAACTTTCCAAACTATAAATTATGAAACATAATCTCCAACACTGGTTAGCAGAAAATTTTAGACTCACAGCGTGTGACAGATGGGAGTATCAAAATAGATGGTACAAATCCCACACCAAATACTGGAGCATATACTGGAGCATAACAGAAATCATCGACAGATAAGAAATTCTTAACCATGATTAACGAAGCTCCCAGTTATGACCAAATTATTTGAAAATTTATTAAACTTGTTGAAAAAATAAAGCTCATTTATTGCCAAAGGCCAGAAGCCAACGAATTTAGAAAATAATGAATATCAATACAAACAGCATACGAGCTGCGGAATGTTCCATTTATACCAACAAAAATATTCTTGCTCCAATATCTCAACGCTGATTAAATTGCAATTGAAAATGAGCACACGCTCTTGCAACTCTATACAAACGCCTTTTGATTTCGCGGTAATGAAGCTCACGGCAGGGAGCCGTCGTGCGTTGGAGGGCAGAAATAATTTCCTTGGTAATTTAAAGCAGAAGGAAGCGTCGCACTACGCTCGGCAGCGTACTATGACAAACTCATCACACAAGTTACGAGCGGACCAATCAATTTAACTCAAGACACGAAAACTTCATATCAACAAGCATCTTCGACTCTCATTTGTGCTCGTAAGAAACAAAATTAATCATGGAGCTGAACAACTGAAGGAGAGGCTTAATGAACTTGCGCTGCAGAGCAATATAATGCACAGGAAATAAAGCACAATACTAGACACGCTTATTATCAATCAAATTATAATAAAATTTTATGTATACATTCGGCCAGATTCTTAGTTGCATATCTAATAACATTACGCTGCTTATAACTTCGATGCGAACTAGAAAGAAACAAAAAATCAGCTGAAATAGCACATATATACTAAATTTCCCACATATTTAGAGTTAGATCAAAAATGAAAAATGAATGCACTTTTTAAAACGAGTACAATTGTCCCAGTGATGATAAACTTTGCATTAATTTTTGAGACCAGAGTTTAATTCGGCACTGCAAACACAGAAGCCTCCGGACAATGACACGATTATCTGCAGTACTTGATGATGAAACAAAGCCAAATTCTGCTAATTACTAAGAATATCAACTCTAACTGTAGCAAAAAAGCATCAATTTTTATAGATTACTACATATCCCAGCTCAAGTACTCTGTCCCAAGAACACTTCTCATAGAGAGAATATTTTAACATTACGAAAATTAGATGAACTTTTAAAAAATACAGGTTACGCTATCGCTAACTTGCGTGCAAGAGCTCCGCTTACTGATCTCTGTGGGAGAGAAAGAGAAGTAGAAAGATGCAATATACGGCCTACCTAACAACACAGCCAAACATACAACAGCCTCCTGCAAGAAGAGTGTTTTTTGCGGCAAGTAAGTAGAGTTATTTACGTCTAAGAAGTATTTTGGTTTATACATCAAAAGTAGTTACGGTTATGTCTGAGAAGTAGTCAGGGTTGGGTACATACTCGTACCCTCCTGAGTGAAACTCGACGATCATAACGCTGCTAACAAGCCAAAACCGAAATTAATTTCCAAAGAGTAATTACTAATAAAACAGATTTACTATTATTTAAACAATGCAAATCCTATCAACCTTGACGCACTCGCCATTGCTCCACAACGAGCTACATGTGAGGCAGCACCAGCTGCAGTGCGAGGCAGCACCAGCTGCAGTGCGAGGCAGCATCAGCTGCAGTGCGAGGCAGCACCAGCTGCAGTGCGAGGCAGCACCAGCTGCAGTGCGAGGCAGCACCAGCTGCAGTGCGAGGCAGCACCAGCTGCAGTGCGAGGCAGCACCAGCTGCAGTGCGAGGCATCAGCTGCAGTGGTAGGCAGCACCAGCTGCAGTGGTAGGCAGCACCAGCTGCAGTGCGAGGCAGCACCAGCTGCAGTGCGAGGCAGCACCAGCTGCAGTGCGAGGCAGCACCAGCTGCAGTGCGAGGCATCAGCTGCAGTGGTAGGCAGCACCAGCTGCAGTGGCAGGCAGCACCAGCTGCAGTGCGAGGCAGCACCAGCTGCAGTGCGAGGCAGCACCAGCTGCAGTGGCAGGCAGCACCAGCTGCAGTGGCAGGCAGCACCAGCTGCAGTGCGAGGCAGCACCAGCTGCAGTGCGAGGCAGCACCAGCTGCAGTGCGAGGCATCAGCTGCAGTGGCAGGCAGCACCAGCTGCAGTGCGAGGCAGCACCAGCTGCAGTGGCAGGCAGCACCAGCTGCAGTGGCAGGTAGCACCAGCTGCAGTGCGAGGCAGCACCAGCTGCAGTGCGAGGCAGCATCAGCTGCAGTGGCAGGAGATGGATAGTACAAGCAAGCAACAAAGGCTCCTTGTGATGCCACGGCCGCCACAGCACCCAGTCATCACTGCACCATTTCCTCTGCCTGCAACTCTTTTATGTTTCTAACGCTAAATTATCGTTGAACTTCCTCTGCCTTTGAAGCTGTCTTCGGGAAAACGCTACAATAGATTTTTAACGTTGCATGGATATATGCTAAGAAAGTCTATTGATTGTGAATCAATTGTTACTAAAATGGGTATGAAAATACGTAGTGATGTAGAAAGAGAAAAGAAAAACACAAGATGTATCGCTAACTGGATATTCGTTCAAAATCTTCCCTGAGGAACTGTCCTACCAATTTACCTCACTTGAAGCGTTAGAATACTTATGTTCGAATAAGACTGTAAAGAAAAATCACATAAGGAAATATTTGGTTCTTCTATGATCTGTTTCAATAAAGTTCAGTTATACTAATTAAAAATGCAGGCATTGCTCTGTTCAAAAGGCATTCGTAAACGTTATTTTATGGGTAGATCTTTTCAGTCAAGTCAGCATTTAAATTAACAGTTACTTCATAAGCACGCACCTTCGAATACAGGAGCCTATTAGAAGCGTTCTTTCATCCAGAAAAGGTCATCGTCCAATAAACAGAAGTTACGTGAAACGACATTCAATTGATTCATGAGCGTATTTATAGTCAATAGTCTACATATGCGCCTAACACAAGTCTTGGGCAGTCAAATGGAGAGAACGCTCTGGAATGTTCAACTGAGTTCCCTTTCAATTCAAATTATTGCCTAATATTATAGTAACTGCTTCGTCAGTACAGGAACGTAGAACATTTTAGTAGGCAAAAATTTGAGGCTATCATACAACATTGCTAGGTTACTTCAATCCTTTAGAAATTCAAATAGAACAAGTGAAACGTTTTATTTTGAAAGTAGTATACATACGTCAATTTTAATTATTATTTTCGAGATATAGACCCCAACACGAAAACTGAATAGGATGAATTTTTCCCACAAAAAGTTAACGAATTCCCTACTGAAAGTAATTCCAAACAGCCTGGCCAGAAACTCTTCCAGTTCCAGCACTCACTTTTCAATCATCAGAGCCTTCAACTTGTGAGTTTGAACTGTGATTTTTGTTTGCAGTGGAGGCAGGCTTTAGTTTCCGGTTGTTCGTTTGTATTTGTACTCCGTAGATGCAGCAACGCAATCGTACAAGAAAACAGTAGCTCAAAAGTCATCGATGCTGCTCCCTCACTGTGTATTTTGTTTCTTCGTAATTTACACTATCATATTGAAACAACAGGTCCAGTAAAAAATATTATCGAAAAGCAATAACGCGTTTTTAGTTTATAAACAATTCAAATTATGACCAACAAATAAACTACTCCGGCTTAACTCAAACACTGAAAATAAATGTTCGTTCGTATCTCTAGAGATTGAAAGTGTTTCAAGCAAAAGCATAGTTAAGTGTTACAAACTGCGGTAGTGGTTGCTAAGATTCCTTTACCGCTTCAGTTATTACCCTTATTAATAATAATGTTAAATATGTAAATCATAACGTGAACCACGTACTGAGCTAAGACACGAATAAGTTAAATTAATGATGGTACAAAAAACATTATTTCTTCACTCTACTGCGTCCAGTACAGAAATTTAACAACATCTCATACAGAATGTTCTCTTAAAGGTTACTAATGGAGTTAATCTACATGTACACAGAACAAAATACTTCATTATATCTTCTATGATTTCATGCTTTTACGAGTACTTGAAACACTTGACTCATAGAACAAATTTGCAAAGGCTCAAAAGCAGAGCAATTACGTCCAGGTCACAGAGGAAGATAACTGTGAATTAATTATAGACTTTAAGGCACGTGTAAATGTAGTTACAAGTAAATACTTCATTAAGGACACACATGTTTGTGTTCACTGTCTCAGACTTTAGAAGTATACATATGAGCCACAAGAATGTTTCGGGTATGCAATTTTATTCGTTAGTGTACGACGTACCGCAAATACTATATCTCTTAGAAGATATAGCAATTCTAATTAGAGGGAAGCTTGCTGAAGAGAACGAGCTTCGTAAACTCGAAATGCCTGCCAAGCCACGTCACTGTGAACAAACAAACAGTGCGCGGTGTCAGCAAACAACTGCATTCGTATTAACGGTTGAATCGCACGGTGGTCCGTTATTCGTTCATTTAAACGCACATTGACATCATTTAAACCATATTATTGAAATTACACTTCACTAGCCTTGAGCACCATAGTTATATAAAAAAACATCACTACGTTATAGATATATACCTTATCTTAACTCTAGGTTTCATAAATTAAAATTGCATGGTAGAGGTTTCTCATGAAACGAATTATTGAAAAGGAGCATGAAGAATTTGTTAACAATAAAAAATCATTTATTAAACTAAAGCTGACTGTAATCGGAACTGACCTCTATGAATATATTCACAAAATGTGAAGTCAGCATTCGTTGGTAATTTCCTGAGTTGAATTTTGATGAACAAGTCTGCTTGAGCGCACGTCAATTAATAATAGCCGTCTTGCTTGCACTACAAGATCATAGCAAGAATTGTCTCTCCAGCTCAGCAATTTCTGTCTTACCCAACACGGTAGAAGCAACACAGCAATAACTATTGACTACACAGCAGACGTCCAGAGTTACTAAATTACCTGCATGGTAGAAGACAAGCAATTACTATGTTGGTAACCTGCAGACGCCTAGCAATGACTGAACTGCTTCATGTCCGGATGTTCAAAAATAAAGCATAAGTGTCCCAAGTCTCGAGCCCTGTCTCCGCAATTGAAATAATTTTGACCGTCAAAATGAAGACAGGTCCAGGATACTGCGACCCAGCAATTCTTTCTTGATGAGTAAACTAAATGAACCTAAATGCTGTACACGAGAGCAGTCAATGCGACTCGAAGAGCGTGACATTCGTAACCTTAAAATGGTAGGGAGAATAGTCATTAAAACTTGACATCGCTGCCAGCTCTGCACAACACATACATTCATTTCGTTCCTGCAAAATTAGAAAACATTATTGGCAACTTAAATGAGAGCAGGTAGAAATTAGCGCTCCCAGAGCTGGAGATGATGAAAACTCATTCCAGGAGTACGTGTTTAATTAAACACAAGTAATAATGACGAATTTCTGGCATGAAAAACACTTAACATAACTTGACTTATTGAGGAAGGAGACATGAAACAATTACTGAGCGACAAAAAATGGAAATCGGGTTCGGAAAGTTTAATCGCTGAATAAAATTTTCTCCATCGTTTGTAAATAAAATCGAACGTAAGTTTTACATAAATAATATACTTAACTTTAGTATTTCCTCAAACGAAATGCGTTCGCTGGTAAGTACACCAGAACATTAACAGAATCGCATATAGAAGTACAAGTGAATCAACAGACCTTGAAGTTTAGGCTACACTCGAGAGAGCAAATTTTTTATTAAACACATAAATAAAAATATCCACGTGTGCAATTTACGCTAGCATCCAAAATGTACAGCCCAAAAGCAGCTGCCATTCGCACATAAAATTACTCTTACTTAACTAAAGCAAAATCCCCCAACAGAATTCATGCTCATTTCAGGGACTCCAGACAAGTGCTCATGTTTATCAGGAACACAGCATTACTAGGCGTGATCAATTTAAAAATAAGCAGTAAGACTTTCAAGTCGATACCCACAAAATTTCCGCCTGAAAATTGCGCGATAAAAAAAAGCAGGAAAGTGCGCATAGAAGCGAGACGCGATGGATGCAAGTGCAGAGTAGGAACGAAATCATCACCTTTAACCTGAACAACTGAGGCCCTTCTTTGAAACTTGAGCGATCCTGTTCAACTTAGAAGTTTTTGGAGCACCTAGTTAAACTGTACACTCACATGATCTGTAGCCCTTAGAAAACTTTCGAAGAAAATTATAAGTTGTCTACAAAGTCGAAGTATCTCATGAAAGTGCATGAAAAATGTAAATTAGAGTGGTGATCACAACTGTTAAGTAATGTAACCCTCAAAACGTCAAGTAAAAGTTAAAAAAAAAGCAATGCGCAAAAGAATGGCGGAAATTTGTGAAAAATCCAAGCAAGCAAAAAGTTTTTGTTGGAAAAAATTCTACCAAAAACAAGAACGAACATCCGCATACAAGAGCTCTCTCTCTACGTCTAATTCAAGCACATCGGGAAAATAAGGATCAAAGATTAAATCCTTAATAAAAGAATAATTTATGATCTGGTTGTGGACGTTAGTTTGAGGAGCATGGACGTAAGAAAATAAGACAAGTTGACGTTCAAAGTCGAGTAAAGAATGCCTCTTTCTAAACACTTTTGTTCTCGTGTGTGCTTGGTGTTCTAAGCTCACAAAGAGAATCACAAAAAGAACAAAGAGTTTCTTCTCATAATTCAGGCCTGATTTGTTATGCTACATAGGCTTAAAGCGAGCACACTCTGGAATCCACTCACTACCACTTCTACAGACAATAAAACTTCCGAAGCACTATCTATGGCTCATTCTAATATCCATCATAATAATTTTATCAGGCATAAACAGCCAAAACATTAAGAAAAGGCAAGGAGCAACATCATGAAAATTTCCTTAACTGTGAAAGCTGATTAGATGCAAGATTTCAATAAATATCAAAACGTTATTTTAAATCGTTAAAAAACTGTAAAATGTATGAACAAACGACAAACTTGTTCACTGTAACTTACTAAATTATGTTAACTGTAAACTGACTGCCTATGTTACCGCAAGCAGAGACAAGTTAAGCGCATTAGGTTTAGATATCAGACTCTTGCATATACTTGGTGTATGTTAAATTAAATTTTCACAAAATTTTCGCTTCTATTTTCGAATAGTTGCCACATTTTTTGTCAAAAATTAAAAAAAAAACATATACTTATGATGCCAAAAACACGAAGCAATTTTATCCTAAAGTATGAAAATAAAAGTACTAAAATATTCGTCGCACTCAGTCAACCTCTTTCCTAGAAATTGCTTTCTGAAAACAACAAGAAACTCTTTAAATCAAACGAAATCCACAATGCTGTATGATCACACTTGGCACTGTGGAAAACCTTTAAATTATTGGATAGTTAACATAACAGAGTTACATCTACGAAAACGTTAGACTCAATATAAAGACATTTTAAGAATACTCAAGCAGTAACACGTACAGAATTGAGCAACGAGTTTAATGTGAGCTATACGACCAAATATAGTAAAATAATAAGACGTAAACTCCTTCCTCAGTTCTCTAGTTGTACTGGTTGGGTTTTCACATCAATTACAACCTACAATTCCTCAGAATTGAGTCCTTTTGAGTGACCTTTTCTCAGTTTGTCCTTTAGACTGAAGTCAGCCTTTTTGAGACTGGAAAACCATCTCCTATAGGTCTTTTCATACAACACATTTCCGTAAGTGCCTTTGAGGAATCTTGCAACTGAAATTGCTGTATTGCCCTTCTGAAATTCATACAGTAGAATATGCCTAATGCGTTATTCACTTGGAGTCTATATTTGGATCAACAATATTCATTTATCATAACAATTTTAACAGAACCCAAAGGAAAAATATTATTTTAGTGATTTAGACATTGTCATTTAAAAGTTAAATTGATGTAATGATTCCCTAAAATTATAACTCAAAAAACGAACAGAACTTTCGTTACAACCTGATACATCATTGAAGTCTTGAATTTCAAAGATAATTTGACTGCCTGAATGAAAGCTTTCTCAGATTTGAAAATAATGAACCATAACGTGTCTCACTGATGTGGAAAAATTTCCACTAGGAGCATCAATAGAAAATAGAGCGGCCAGCTCCGCTGTTTGTGCAAATGCAATCATTTTCTGTGCTCTAAATAATGGCACGTCCAAATTACGGAAACAGGAAGAACGGGACTTTTCTAGAACAACATGAATAACAGTTTTATAATTACAAGAAAGAGAACAATTCAAATACTATCAGGTTGGTGCAAAAAATTTTGTCGATTTGTAAGCTCAATTTTGAGAATGAAAAAATAGTTATTTTTGAAGAATTTATTTATAACAATAACATCCTTGGGCTTCTATGACCTGATTCAATCAGTCAACGAATTTATATATGCCTCGTTTGCAAAATTCTTTAGCTTTTGATGCGAAATATGAATCTAACTCATTTTTAATTTCTTCCCGTGATGTCAACCTAAGGCCATTTAAATGGTTCTGTAATCCTCGAAATAAGTGATAATCAGAAGGGGCAAAGTCGGGAGAATGTGTTGGATGGGACAAAGCCGGTCAATCAAGTTGCAATCAAAGCAAATATTCGCAACAAGAAACAAGTTGGCACAGGTTCTCAAGAGACACTTCGTGCAAAACCCATTTTCCGAATACTGAAACCTTTCCCATTTGTTTCAGTTGGCGTACGGTACGGTACAGTAGTATGGGTTACATCAACTTGGTTAGTCAGTTCCCTCGAGGTTACTGTCGAATTTTCACTAACAGCGCCTTCCAACAACAACAAATCAAAATTTTTTCGGCGACCACCTCAAACCTCGTCTTACAACTTGAAATTTCCTTCACGAAAACGGGAAAACCACCATCTGCAAGTTCTCTCCTTCACAGCATCATTTTCATGTGCACTTTGAACGTTTTGTGCTGCAGCACTTGCACTGAAACCTTTATGAAACTCGTAGAGTAAAGCATGTCTGATATGTACTTTGGTTGGGTTGAACATAGGTGGAAATAATGCAGCAAAATATGAATGATTCCTTAATAGTCAGAAAGAAAGAGATTCAAATTACTCATAATATTATAAATCAGCAATAAAAATAGATATAATATCAATTTAGAAAATTTTGAATTCTTCTCTTCAAAATCGGCAACAACTTTTGCACCAACCTGATTATATCCCACCAGTAGTGATCATCATTAATTGACCAACTTAAAAGTGGATCATTGATTACCTTTGATCAAATAATATAATAATAGTTTAGTTCATTTGTGAAGTCTGGTGACAGAGTAAAAATTACAGTGCTGGTTTACTCGTTTATATTGTTCAGCAATAAAATTAACAGATCATCACTTGCTCTGTACTGCACTTGAAATAATAGTTAATAAATGGCAATATTCTACAAATAATTAACAACCATGCTTTTAGAATTGAAAAGAGGATGAGGTGAAGGCTGACAAATTCTCTCACGAACAGGATTTGTACTAATAAAGAAGCTATAAAACGTGCACTAGGATTCGTGTGTTGTTGAACGTGCACGGTAGCTTTCCAAGGCATCAAATGCACGAATGAAAAAGTTCTAGGATTGATAAACCAAATAATAAAATACATATTTGCACAAACATACACGAATCATGATGTACAAAATAATTGAATAATAGTATAAAAACACCTGCCGGTGTCCTAACGGATAAACGTGAACCAAAGACACTTCAGCCAATGAAAAAGAACATATCCGATGCCTGTGACGACTATGGGCACGAACCATTTGCAGTATGCACATCAGTTTACCAGTCGCATATAACTGCCGCTTTCACGCAACGTAGATGAATACTTACGGGTGCAATAAATTTCCCCAACACTGTGGGTGAATTATAATTAAATTTATTCAAGAAAAAAAATCCAGAATCGAACCGAGCAACGGGAACCATGTTCCTAGTTCGGTAAAATCAATAAATGAGCGAGTCCCCACTTCATACAAAAGTCATACCACATATTGCGGAAATTATAATTGCATTCGTACGAGAAGTAAAAATCCGGGGGACATTCAACCAGAAATCAATATCCGTTTGAGCGAGACAACTGTAGAGCGTCACTTACTGAGCCAGAGGCAAAGGCATCTATCTACTCGGATATTTGTCAGAGCCAGACACCATGAGATGTTACATGGATACACTAACAGTCTACAGTATATACCAACACACATACATAATCCTTACACACGATAATTCATATGATCTATTATCTTTGGATTTTAACATATTTATTTATTATACATATATTATAATAAATGCAAGTTGCAACATTTTCTCCGAGTTATACTGGTGTTCTCCGACACAGATCAGCAATCGTGGGTCTAGCGAAGAACCGTATAAAGTAACAATCATGACAGAAGATTCATGCTGATCTCTCAAAGTTTCTCTGTCTGATTTTTAACCTCATTAGAGTAACACTTTAGAACAGTCAGTAGCATTTAAAACCAATGGTGTGAATTTATAGCTGGCTCACTTTTTATTTGAGTATATTTTGTTCTCATTTCCTGTTTTAATCCTTTTTTGTCCACATTTAAGAGCATAATTAAAAACGAGCTCACTTCCATCTCTCAAATATACTGTTTACGAGACATTATCCTCATTAGTTCTCGAATACAACCCAATGGAAATCATTCTATTGGTGACATACAAACATAAACGAACCAGCTGGAAACGCAACGAAACGGAATAGTAAAATCTCCATTAAAATTTTTTCACACTTATAAATTTGTGTCAATGTTAAAAAATGCAATAAGAACTCACCCGACAATCTGTTTTCGCGAAGACTCATCCATATTCGCTCGACACGCCTCCGCGGCCGTAGCTGCCCTCCGACCCTCTGACTGAGACTCCTAATAAAGCGCTGTGGACTGCTGTACAGCTGCTGCTGCTGCTGCTGAGTTGTCTCCAGCACCGACATCTTCCTTCCTCGTGCTCTTAACACGGATCAAAATAGCATCCCCAGTTCATGATGGCATTTTCACAAAGTTGCACTCGTGTTCTTCAACACGAATCCCACTAGCAGCTCCAGTTCAAGTTGGCATTTTCTTTAATTTGCATTAGTCAATCATACAGGAATCAGCAATATTGATGCGAAGTTAAAGAAACGCTGAAGCAATAACTCGACTAACATTTCCCAAGTTTCAAGGAACACTCACCCGTACGTGAATAACGTTGCTGAGAAATTGAATTGAGAAAATTCTCTTCACATCAAATATTTCATAGATTTTTGACCTCGTCAGCATTATGAAACTTTGAGTACCACTTCAACAGCATTATGTTTAGCTTTGAAGGATCTGTTCAGTTCATGTATTTTTAAGTCATTTTATACAACTTTTGTAGATTGCATAATCATACACCAAAGCATTTATCGCCTCTAAATATCATGCAGTGTACAAAAACCGAGTTACTGTTATATCTTGAGCTGGTCATTTTATTGTAGTCCAAAGTATCGATCAATTTCGCTTCTAATAGATTCCTCTGAGTTTAAAAGAGCAAATAATCACTTACCTGCAGAAGAGAATACCATGTATGATACACGTTTTTAAACTCACGGAGTAATGACGTGAGAAATAAATAGCTATTAACATTGAATTTAAAATAATGAGCCTTCATTGCAATCCCTAGCAATTTCATTCAATTTATAGAATCAAACACTCATACTCATGTACAAGGAGATTTACTAAGTTTCATCGAGTGTTCACTTTTGACTGTCAGCTTCTTCTTTATATTTCAAAAATAGAATTGTCCTCACACTTGTTTTGGTGCACTCAATCTGATATTATAATCCACAGTCAATACTAACACCAGAACACGTGTTTATTTTAAACTCTGTCTTGTTAATTATTACTATATTTATAAGAACAAAGATAACCCGATCATCAAGTTTTCAAATTTTCTGAAACATTTCACCTCATCTCTGTTTTAAAATAACTTTTCTACAGCCCTGTACATTTTTACTGTCTTTTCAAAACCCAACAGAAGTGGTGGTCATTCTTAAATAATAAATGTTTCTCTGGAGCCTGCAAAAAATTCTGCAGAGAGGAGAAAATGGAATCTAAAACATTTAAAAAAATAATTTTTCTAACACATTCATAGCGGTATGACCCCCCGGTGGGTCACTCAGGTTAGGTTCTGTAATTTTTTCAAAACTTTCTAGTGACTGTATGTACAAAGTAAAGATTTGCACCGGCTAGGCAACCGCAATGAATGTGTTAACGTAGTTTTCGATTTAACAATAAAATTCAAAGTGTACACAAAAATTGCATCGGTTTGTAATGACTAAGGATTTATTTGCAACGCTTCAGCTTTACGGAACGTTCCGAAAAAGCAACAATTGGTCAATTAATTGCTGCTAATTACTGATGCTGGTGATATTATAATAATTCACTAGCTTTCACGACCAAAATATTTTTGTAACTATTATAAATATCGGAAATTTTAACGTCTGTGCTCGAATTATAAGGAAAATAAGAAGTCACTGATTTACCTCAAAAAAATATGAGGTCCCCATTAACGGTTACTGTACATGTACGCACAGTTCTTCATCCCAATCCCTTAATTGGACTCTGCGCAAAAATGAAAGCAAGACGACCAAAAAGTCTCGCTCGTGATCAATGAAAAGCAATTCTTTGCTTCTAAAACGTTCAGCGTTCAATCCTAATAGCGTTCAAACCACTTTTACATCAAAGAAGACCCCATCATACCATGTTTCATCAATCGTATCGAGTTTCTGCAATGATCAACACGAGTAGCTTTTCAGGATTTTCAATATCGCATGTCAGGTAGTGGTAGCCAGCCATCACTAGGGTCTGTATTGTTAAAATATTTTTAGAACAAATAACACTGCACAAATAAAAAGTTGTTCTGACCAGTCACTCTTCACAACTTCGTGTGATGCCTGCAAGTTCTAAAAGACATCATTGAATTGAAATGGACACGAGATTTTTTAAATGAACACTAAAATCACTTAACTTCATTATTTCACGATCCTCTCGTAATGTTACACGCCACGTGATTATAGGGAGTCACATAAGCCGCTTTCAATTAGTTAAGAACATTTTGCAAATTACTGTCTACAATATGAGAACAATTTATCTGAAAAATTCTGTGAAAACAGTGCAATAATGGAATGGTGGCGCAATATATGCCAATATCACCCTCTCAGTCTAACGAATACTAATCAACGATGGTCGAATTCGACCGCAATAGCCACGGATGTCACAGATAAAGTAAAGAACGTTTTGATATAATCCTTATGAATAACTTTGAACATGGAGACGATTGGTGAGTCAATCAGAAACAAATTCGTATGGCAACTCATTTTTCAATGTCCCACTTCCGTACAAAAACACGCGAGATAACAAACAGTGTGAGCAAATAAACAGCTAAAAATTAATTATAAATACTTGTAAGCATGTGAAATTGTTAAAACCAAACGATTTATCATTAATCATGATATACTGATAGGAGTGGACAAAAAATCTATATTCGTACAATGATCGTGTACAAATGTTGTGAAATGATGAGAAAAAATAATGGTCACTCAGCAGATTAAAAACTAATTATTTATAACTAAAAGACCTCGAATTACTTGAAAACAGTATTTTTTAATGGAAAATTGTAACTTATGTCGAATGTTTTTACTCTACAAAGAGCTCAAAGTGAAATTTTGCTCCATTGAAAATCGATACGTAGCAAGAAAGAACGAAATTAAGGCCAATCCAAATTTCAAACGTTTAACTAAGCATTGCAAAACTCTGTCTGCTCGAAAAGCTGAGAACACCTGACAATTTCCTACGAAATGCTAAAGCCGAGGCAAGATCTAGCTAAGATGAAATCAATTTAGTTCTGATACAGGAAATAAAAACAATTTCCAAATCCCGTCAAAATATTTTTGAGTCGTAAATTGAAAAGGAAAAAATCCTGATGGCACGGAATTTTCAGGAAAATACTGTTCAGAAATTGATTCTTCGTTTCGCCCTGTTCATATTGCAACAACCAGATGTTATTGCGAGCAACATTGTTCGTGTATGCGATATACTGGGAAAAGTTCGTCCACCAATCATTTCGTTGTGCGACATTTCTATCACTCGTCTACAGACTGTTGCTTGGATGCGTGCGTCTCAAAACCTCCTCACAAAAATTGTCTGAAAGCAACACCCAAAATACAAGCAATTTTTTTATTCTCAATCAACTTCGCCTTATTCGCACACACAACGTCAAAAGAAATAGCTGGTAGAATGATATTATTGTTCACAACGTTCCTGGAAATCAAGTGTAATTAAACCAGTATAAAGGATTCTTTTATGATGAATGGGAGCGACAATTCAAGAAGAAAATATTGTAAGAATTCTATGCATCCAGTTTTCAGTTATTTAATTCTGGAGAATAAATAGCTAAAAACACTACTTGTTAAAATAAATCAATAAAACCCTACTTGTTGAAATAATACAATCCTTCCATTTTCATGAAACCCTTCATGAATTCTAATAAAAAGTCCACTGAAATGCGCTGAATTTATCCAGAAAGACTTTTAAAGTAGCACAAAAGAATACTTCTCGTGCAGACTTTGCACGGCCATAAATTATAGCTCACAGTACAAAATACATCTTGATCACATGAGTTCGGACACAAGGCAACGGCCATACGGTTACCCTCTTGGCGGGCAATGGAAAACAGCGAATGGCAACTCGATGTCAAGACTGCTTTCCAGGCTCATAAACAAAAAAATACGAATGAAATAACTATTTTTTAATACGGCTGGACTCGCTCTTTAAAAAATATAAATAGAAGTAAATGTGTATTACATCCGTAAACATAAATTTATACACAGCAGAGAACGTTAAGTTAATTAAACGTTACGAGCGGATACCGTAGACCTTCCGTATTTTACATTATTATCAAAATGTAGAAATACGCCAAATAAATGTTATTTACATAAGCTTGAACGTTTGGAAATCGTTCCACGAATTATGGCAGCAAAAAATTACTTCGAACTAGATACAAAAATTGTTTAAATTGCATTTTTGAAGACCACAGGATAGAGCTTTTAAGATGTACGTTTACTAAATCATTTTTCCTCGCAATATTTAGTCCTTCACAGAGTCTAATCACAATCCTGGGCGAAATTTAAATAATTTAAAACTTGCAAGCCTCATAGAAATACTAGCAGTTTATATTTGAAATATTTAGATGAAAAAGTGAACTGAAAACTTCCAAGATTTTAAATTTTCTATGCAGAACCAACGCTCACATACGAGTAGTTACATTCCCCAGTTTAGTAAAGAAAAGTCATCGATGTCAAAATGAGCAGTTGACGCTATTCGAAATAAATGAAAAACGCTACTAAAAACAAGTCATTCGCAATGTTTTCTTGTAATGACGGCAAAATAAAGTGCGCTTTATGTACGAGAACCCCGCTGCATTCGGTATGCACACTCAAAATTTGGTGAGAAACTGCCCCATTTTTATAAGTTTATTCGCTAATTCATCAAAAAATTCTGGAATGAAACCAAAAATGTTCATTTTAATACATATAGATTTTCACCCCGCCAAAACTAACATGAACTTTCTACACGAAACCATCCAATAGAAAGTGCATTAGAAACTCATCTATACTACACATATCCTGTTAAGGAACGGTTATTATAGTGACAGAACATAGTTTTCCTGCCATCACTGCAATTCAAAGCTGCAGAAGTCAAACACTACACAACACAGTGAACGTGCAACATGTGGAATGGCGCAGCAGCTGAGCGCTCACAATGCACTATTGAAGGAAACATTCAAGTGGCAGCAGAAGTTGAATACAACTGTCCAGAATATTGCACGCCGGCTCAAAGCAAGTGAATAATAAAAGCTTGTAAGCAAATTGTCGAGGTCTGGGCAGAAATACAAGTGATATTAAGTATTTTGCACAATGATATGAATTGCAGAATACAAAATACGTGGGCCAACAGTGAATTTTAGTAAAGACTTTAGTCCTTCCATATAAAGTCAGATGCTGGTGTACAGAATATTTGAAAATAAAAATTATGTACGTGCAATATGAAGAATTTAAAAACATCATGTACGTGGATTTCTGAGCAAGACCTCGAACACGAACATCCTAAGGAACGTCCACCTTAACAGCGCAATTTCTGCAAGGCTGATAAGGACAGGCGTGTCAGCAATAGCCTCTTACCTACTCAGGCTGGGTCAAATACTCTGGGTACATCGGGGCAGAAATTAATGATAATGCTTTTCGTCTATCATTAGAAAATAGGTTTTAAAAAGTTCCTCTATACCTAGAACAAATTTAATAGATTTTTTCCCACAAGGTCGACATGTTGTTGTCTAATATGCGTTCAGTTTGTTAGCTAATATACTAAATATTACATTGCTTGAAATAGAGACACATTAGTTATTTCTTGGTGAAATTTTGGATGTCATCTCTAAAGCTGGCTTAGTCACATCTGTAAACGAACAAAACACGCATGAACAACACACAAATGTCTCAGCTTTGTTGAACAAAAGGCAGAATTACAATTTACACTTTCAACAACACTTTTAAATTAGATCAAAAACTAACCACCGGTACTAATATTTACTAACCTTGTTTTCACTGAAAAACAATTAATGCGCAGCACGTGTGAATGTACGTCTCTCAACATAATTCCGGAATAGTTACGAAGACTTGAACTGGGTTTTCATTACCTAATAATTAACGGGGTCAATGAACATAAGAATTTCGAGTAATCTAGACAAACAAGGAAGCAGTTTGATCATATCGATAAGAGTGAAGCTCATTCCTCGAACAAAATACACTGATTACTTCTCAGTGAAATCCGTCCAGGACAAGAAGAGCAATCTCATTCAAGCTCCAGAGACTGCTGGCTTCTTAATTATCGCCTTCATGAGACGAGGTACTCGTCTCAAATAAGACGAAGCCGTCTCACATTATGAGCGATCAAAAATATTTAGTGTAATACTTGGCAGTACAATGAGAGCTGAAATACTTGAAAGTCTTAATCAACTTTCCTCCATGAACTAAAATTAACCTGCCAGTATTACGAGATGCTATACAAATTTCATCTTGATTGATTGATTGATTATAATGTATTGTGAAATAAATTAATCTTAAACAATTTATAATTATTAGTAGTTAACGATAAATTAACTTTCGTGAGCTCAGCACTGATGGATAAAGTGAACAAGGCGATACCATCATAGATGCAAAACTAGTCAGCCAAAACAGAGTCCCAAGCAGTGAATCGCAACTCACTGAACTGAATTGAGTCACTCAGACTCTGAAGATGAGTCTACTTATTGGAAAGAAAATGATTGCATCACATATAGTATGAAAGCATTACCTTGATCTTAGTCTTGTGCGTGCCACGTACGAGTGAAGTTACAGCAATCAGGGAAGTCTTTAAGTACGAGGTCGAATAAATTATTTATCGCACATTAATTTATTTTTAAAAATCATTGATTTGCAGACGAAGGAAGGTCTCAGAACAATGTTGTCCCCAGTGGAGAAGGCGCAGAATACAGAGCTACACGAGCTGTACCCGTTCTGAGTCGCTGGGCAGCCCTGCACTCTTCAGTGACTCAGGCTTCTCTTTAATCGCCAGATTAATCGAGTTGAGCTTCTATTGGGAGGCCTTACGCTGCCCAGATTGATCGAAGCAGCCAAATCGACCGTGGTTGCTACCGCATTTAATGATTTTGCAAAAATCCAAATATTCTTCCCTAAATCTTTTTGCGATGTTGAGCTTTATCAATAAAAAATCACAACGCTTCTTCATAATAAAAAATGATGACTCTCTGAATCGCAGTAATTTTTAAGATCATCGTAAATAATTAAGACGCTTTAAAGCCTTCAGAAATATCTTCGTGAAACGCACGGACTGATGGTCAATTCTGCCATTTATATGAAAATTAATTAAAAGAAGGGCAGAAGAACAGAACACAAGGAGTGTTGTTGACAGGGATTCTCAAGAGTCAGTTTCAGTGAGTTTTTCTCAACGCATATGTGCGACGTAGTTGTAGCGCAATGCACAACATAAAATATGTACCCTATAATATACCAATGTACCACCACTAAGAAAATGTAGCTAACATTCGAGTACAATATTTGGAGAGCATGAACTTGAGTAGGAGAGGCTTTCAAGTCTTCACTATTGGCTGCAACCATATTTTGCATGAAACAAGTAAGCTTACAGTTTACTCCACCAACGATACAAATGAAGCAGCACGACACGATCTATAGTACTTCACAAGCACAACAGTCACAACGAAAGCACACTGGTAACTTAGTTCTTTAAAGCGTAACGTCAACTATAACATTACATTACTAAAAGAGCCCAGCGGCTGTATAAAACAAGCTACATTAAAAGCAGCGTAATGTTGAGTAAATTGCTCTAATCACACAGTACATTAGGATGCTTGCTGTCTTAAAGCACACTGCAACGCGCTCCTCTGAAGATAAGATCACAAATTATGGCGCTCAGCTGGATATCTAATACCTTACTACTCAGTAACGTAATGTGAACCACAACGCGCTAATGTTCCAAGCATATTATGTTGCTGCAAAGTATATCGTAGAACACCGCAACATGCAACATGCTGCTATACAGTGCAACACCCAACACGTTGGCGCGACGCGTAACACGCAGCCCACTGACAACACGCTGCTGCAACATGTAGCACACTGACAACACCCAACACGCAGCACACTGACAACACGCTGCTGCAACATGTAGCACACTGACAACACCCAACACACAGCACACTGACAACACGCTGCTGCAACATGTAGCGCACACTGACAACACCCAACACGCAGCACACTGACGACACTGCAGCACGTAACAACACGCAGCACACTGACACAACACGCAATAACAACACGCAGCACAACACGCAGCACACAACACGCAGCACACAACACGCAGCACACAACACGCAGCACACAACACGCAGCACACACAACACGCAGGCCGTGCTATCACCGCATGTCCAGAGTGCGCAGCTGCAGCCCCACGGAGCGCTACCCTGCAGAGCACCGGGAGCGTCGTCCCCAAATCTCGGCAATGATGAGGCCACAACAACAGGGGCTCCCTCCCTCCTGTGTGGCGGTCAGGGTCTTTTCTTGCACAAAATATAGCGAACGGATCTTTGCCTTAATTGCGAGGTAGGTTTAGTCGTAGCTGCGTACGTAAACACAAAGTAACCGTGCTAGATAACAGAGTGGCATGCCATGAATAACGAAAACAGGTCATGCACGCAAAATTACTTGTTTAATACGGCCCCATGTTGTGTGGCACGCATTGCATTAGTGGATTTTATGCGACTGTCGAAATTTTACTTAATAATGAGATTTTATTATAAATGTTATGTGATTTTACCTTAAATAATTGGCGAAACTTCAGCATGGCTTCGATTTTTAACAAATATATTTTGCAGATACGAACACGGTCGTAAGTTTTTGCACAGGATTCTCTAATATCCTCTAGAAGTCTTCAGACAATATTATTATTAAACAAGATTCTAGGTTAAATTTAAACCTATGAATTACAATAACTGACGAGTCGGTGGGAACAAACCAAAATTAAGGCACATTCATTCTTAAGCAAATACAATCCAGCACATAACACAGCTGTGTCAATATATCTTCCAATGAAAGTATGATACATACCATGAACTAAAATCGTTCTTTAGAAAACGTAACTAGGCGTAAACCTAAATTTAATCCCCTTGATTTCACAATTTGATAAAAAACATAAAATAAACATAACAAAATGTGACTTGACTCGCAAATGTACGTTTTCTTAAATTCCCCCTCATAATTTCATAAGAATTGAAAGTATCTGTCATGAGCAATAATTTCCTATTCGTAAACTGACTACGAGGAAACGACCGCGAGTGAGTAAAAGAAACGCTCATATTAACAGCTTGGTAATTCATTTTATTTTTTTAAACTTGCAAGGATTGAAGATCAGACAGTGGATACCAGAATGAAAAAAATGCAACACAGAAATAAACAGTTTAATTTTTTTACATACTGCCTCTCGTATTCTGTAGAATGTTGATCATAAAAGAGACTACTTTTATAGTTCTAAACATTTTCACCAATAGACAAAGACACACTTTTAATTTACGATTTTTATGGAATACTGCATCATCCTTATTTAAGAACATTAGTGCCTCATGTTGCAATCTATGCATTAGGACTCATACTTTGGTGAATAACTTATTTCATCAAATCTCTCACAAAAAAAATTATATTCTTGGTATAAACAAAAAATTCTAGATTTCCGGCGCTAGAAAACGGATTTCGCATCAACTAACGTTTAGCTGTGTTGATGACCCGCTAAATTTGATCTGAGCGAACTCGTTTGGAAAGAGGGTTTTTCTTACATAAGATGGTGGAGTCTCGGAAAAAACATACAAACAACTTAAAATTCAACAGACTACATCACTTCAGAGAAACACATGAAATATAACCAGATAATTTTATATCATCTCTAAAAGCACTAAGTCAGTGAAGTTAGGTGACAATCAATAAACCTTGAAACGTTTCTCAACGTTTTGGAAATTGAAATGGAAAGCTTGAGGTGCGACAAACACAGCTATGTGTTTTACATTCAAACGACTTTATTTAGGTTTCAAACTCAGCCAGATACACTAAAAATAAAAAAATAATTGCATTGAAAGTTGAAATTGGTTCACGCCAACACGAAAAATAAAAGGAATAATTGAAAGCAAGAAACTATTCTAAGAAAAACATGCACCGCAAGTGCAGATGCGCACGAATGCAAGTCGATAACGGCGACAAGCATCAACAAAACTAGTTCAAAATTGAACCAAGTGGAGAATAGCAATGGAGATTTCCATTCATTATTAAATTGGTTATATGATTATTCAATAATAAGACCTGAAAACAGGGTTAATATTTTGTGATATTGTTCCAAATTAACACGACTAATGATGCGTATTAGGGGTTAATTTTAGAGAAAACTTTTCTTTTCGAAAAAAACTAACACTGCATTTTAAGTTGCTCAAGTATGATCCTTGAAAAAGTATGCATCTCTGTTATTGATGAACGAGATCATTTATGACTCGTTGATAATACTCTTCGTGTTTAACGCTAGAAATTCTCTGAACAGATTCCACCGATTACAAGTGACTATATATTGGGTCAAGAAATGAACCCCAAGAAAAAACCACACACGCTTCAAAACGATGAGAATTTAGATTGAACTTATGTGGCACTCATTTGTCACGCTTTTTTAAGCACATCAATGGTCTGATACCGTTGAAATACTGATGCAAAGTCCCTGAGGAAATTTCTCTAACACTTAACAATTGCTTTCAAATTTTCATAGTCGAGACCGTATGGTCGTCTTCCACTTTCTTCATCTTTAAAGGTCTGCCCCATTACGGAATTTCTGAAATCTTCTTAGTGCTGCCTGACCACTTGATGCCCCCATGCTCTGTTGATATTAGCAGCTGTTTGGGAAGCATTTCGACCAAGCCCAAACTCGTCTAAGAAAAATTAACGTAAGCTTTTTTTCATGTTCATTAATAAGGATTTATATGCTTCAACAATGTTTTCTGAAAGAAATTTGTAAAAAATTATTAAAGAGGCCATATCAATTATTAATCAGGCTGAAATTTACTTATGAAACAATAAAACTACGATGGTAAAATTTATTTTCAAAACAGTATTTCTGAAATGGACAGTATAATACGAAAATCTAATATTTATGCGTAATATTATGCAACGTACAATAAAATTCCAGAAATTGCTTGAGGAATGAAAATCTTTTACTGAAATATTATTAAAATCTAAGTGAAATCTAGTTTAAATCTTATTGAAATGTAGGAATAACAAAGTACGTTCTTACAATTTATGCAGACAGTCTAAGTTTAGTTACCACACCATGAGCTTTCCGGCAAGCAGCTCATTCTGAGTGATGTCCTGTTAGTGCATCCAGACATACAAAAGCACCGAATGAAAAGTAAATTAAAGAAGAACCAGAGCAGCACAAACTGCAGTTTTTGTGGACACGCAAACCAAATACCGTGAAAATTTCATGCGAGGACAACTGCGTATTTCCATTGCAATATACCAGAAGTGTCGACTTAGTGTGAGGTAGCAGTAGTGTCATGGTTCACCTCATACCAAGCTCAAGGGAAATTTATGCTGACTTTAAATACTGCATACGAGTATATTGTAGCACTGTGTTCACGGGAGAACTGCACTGCTTCCAAACTCAAACTCAACCTTTGTCAAATTTTATTGTACCTCTAAAATGTTAGTGTACATCGTATATGTACTACAATATACAGGGTTGCAGCAACATAACTTCCTTTTTTCATAGTTTTTGAAAGGCAAAAAGGAAATAAATTTACATGTTGCAAGCAAGACAAAGAACTACAATAATGTGTCCACTTGTTTTACGCAATGTTGTTTAATGAAGGAACACCTACAGAATGTTGATACAAATCAGCCGCAATGGTTCGTACATAAAATCATGTAACTTTATGTCTTTCTTGTATCATTACAGCGTAAATAATTTTCATTTTTTGAGTCTCAACGAGAACGCTCAACACCTTTGAGATGTAAAAAAAATTGCGATCCATTAAAAGGTGGACCTATTCACAGCGCTCTCTAAATCTAAAATTTGTGAATTACTAATATTGAATGACGCGAATAAAAACTTTATATGCAACAGTACGCGATAAGCACCAAAATAATAAAAAATCGAATTTTATCAGGACATTGCACACACGCACAAAACTACAAACACACTCAAAACAAAACAACAAAACTCAAGAGAAGTAGTAGAGCAGAAAATTGCATAACTTGAATCAAAAGTTTCATAAAACTGCACTGCAACAACTTTACATTACTCCAAAAGTTTATACAAAAAGTTTTCAAAAACATGCATAGTATTCAAGTTCTTGGACGACATATGCAAAAGCAAAACTTTACGTTTTTCACTCCCTTTTATGAGAAGGTATCAGTCTAACTCATACAAACAAATCATAAAATAGCATTTATTTAATGTACGTCAGTTGATTACAACCAATCTAGCAATATTAGAGTCACACGTGGGTTGTACACACATGTTACGAGTGTGGATATGAAAGTTTTCACGTACACTTGACGTGAATACAGTACTCCATGGTTGTTTGACACCATTACAGTACTCCATGGTTGTTTGACACCATTACAGTACTCCATGGTTGTTTGACACCATTACAGTACTCCATGGTTGTTTGACACCATTACAGTACTCCATGGTTGTTTGACACCATTACAGTACTCCATGGTTGTTTGACACCATTACAGAACTCCATGGTTGTTTGACACCATTACAGTACTCCATGGTTGTTTGACACCATTACAGTACTCCATGGTTGTTTGACATCACTAAACAAGGCCATGGTTACAAGACATTGAAGTAGTCGAAGGATTTTGTTTGTAACTCGAAACTAGGAGCACATTGAGGAACATGATCTCGAGACACGCAGGTTCCATTTCAAGAACTTGTCTACTTGGAGGATCAGCATGAATATGTGCTGTAGTGTGCTTGTGTTGCAGTGTACTTGTATTGCAGTGTACTTGTGTTGCAGTGTACTTGTGTTGCAGTGTACTTGTGTTGCAGTGTACTTGTGTTGCAGTGTACTTGTGTTGCAGTGTACTTGTGTTGCAGTGTACTTGTGTTGCAGTGTACTTGTGTTGCAGTGTACTTGTGTTGCAGTGTACTTGTGTTGCAGTGCAGTGCGATCCATCGTACGATCAGTTGTTTCCTACGATTCATCCTACACGTGTTGTCTCCTACGATTCATCCTACACGTGTTGTCTCCTACGATTCATCCTTCAAGTGTTGTCTTCTACGATTAATCCTACACGTGTTGTCTCCTACGATTCATCCTACACGTGTTGTCTCCTACGATTCATCCTACAAGTGTTGTCTTCTACGATTAATCCTACACGTGTTGTCTCCTACGATTCATCCTACACGTGTCTTCTCGATTCATCCTACACGTGTTGTTTCCTACGATTCATCCTACAAGTGTTGTCTTCTACGATTCATCCTACACGTGTTGTCTCCTACGATTCATCCTACACGTGTTGTCTTCTCGATTCATCCTACACGTGTTGTTTCCTACGATTCATCATACACGTGCTGTTTCCTACGATTCATCCTACACGTGTTGTCTCCTACGATTCATCCTACACGTCTTCTCTTCTACGATTCATCCTACACGTGTTGTCTCCTACGATTCATCTTACACGTGTTGTCTCCTACGATTCATCCTACACGTGTTGTCTCCTACGATTCATCTTACACGTGTTGTCTCCTACGATTCATCTTACACGTGTTGTCTCCTACGATTCATCTTACACGTGTTGTCTCCTACGATTCATCCTACACGTGTTGTAATAAACAGCCACTTATGATAATACAAAGACTGGTAAATGTTACAAGAGCATTTCAATAAATTATATTTGCATTATGTATGCAAACATAACATATATAAATTTACACCAGTAAACTGATCACTTCAGTACGAAATAATCATGATAATGTACTCACAATGAATATCATAATGCACTTCATGAAATCATTACGATTGATCTCATTTGAATTATCATAATGATGACTCATAGGAATGATCATAATAAAAGATTCACTGAAATTATCATAAAGATGACTCATAGGAATGATCATAATGAAAGATTCACAGAAATTATCATAACGATGACTCATAGGAATGATCATAATAAAAGATTCACAGAAATTATCATAACGATGACTCATAGGAATGATCGCGATAATAATTCTCACATGAATGATCATAAAAAATACACTGAAATTACTACAACGGCAACACGCACGGAAATCACCAAAATAATAACACTAACAGAACACTCACAGAAACTATCATACGATGACACTTATAGACATGATCATAATGAAAACACCATTGACGCATTCAGACTGTCACATTGCTATAAGCAGATGGAACCTGATTTGTGTAGTACATTACTACACAAATCATCACATGTACTTCATGTTGAGCACGAATCAATTAATTTCATCTTGACTGAGTAACGCGAAGGTCACACTATAAAATCAAGGTAACGCAAGCTCGCAATCAGTTAAAAAAGATATTAGTTCAATGTGAAAAGTAGGAATTGACGCGAAACACACATTTAGTTTTACATATTACAAATTTCTGGAGCGTTAAAACGCGTGCGACGCACGTTTGGTTGCGTACGTCAAAGATAAGACGGGAGTGAGCGTGCGACGCACGTTTGGTTGCGTACGTCAAAGATAAGACGGGAGTGAGCGTGCGACGCACGTTTGGTTGCGTACGTCAGAGATAAGACGGGAGTGAGCGTGCGACGCACGTTTGGTTGCGTACGTCAGAGATAAGACGGGAGTGAGCGTGCGACGCACGTTTGGTTGCGTACGTCAGAGATAAGACGGGAGTGAGCGTGCGACGCACGTTTGGTTGCGTGCGTTAAAGGTAGCAGCGGCAAAGCAGTACGGAGGTCGGCAGTGTAGATCCCTCTTTAAAAGCTCTAATAAATATTAAGTTCACTTACATACATCTTGTTCACTTATTGTTCGCATACTATTGCTCACTTAAGAATGTTAACGCAACCCAGTTTAAGAAACTAGGTCTTCATGAAAGATATTACTTGCTATGCTAATTCACTGATAAAACATACCAGTGATAAGGGAAGAACCCACAAATAAAACGAAGAAAAGTCACTGCAGGAGTCAATAACACACCTCCATCAAAATACTCTACGGACGTTCGAGGCTGAAGCAACAGTTGTACGTGCTTACATCGAGTTCAATGAAGCGAGCGTCACCACCACAGACACATTACCCTCCCTCGCGGCGTCACCGGACCAACTGAGTCTGAGGGACAGAGGGCGGTGAGGGGAGTGATGCTGAGAGCAACCCTCGTAGGATGCGCGACGGCTGGATCGTGTCTGGCTAAAACGTGTCGCAGGTAATGCGTGCTGAAGACCTGTCATTTTAAAAATATTCCCAATTGCTCACATAAATTTAAGTGGGATGTCATGTAATCCTTTAACGAATCGTTTATATATATTTTTAATTTGTTTATTTTGACAGTTTTCTGAGGTAAATGCAAGGCATGCATTGTTACTCTGTTTGATTGGTAATCTATTGGGAAATATTGGTGAAAAAGTGATCATTCAAGACTAGGGGAACGATTGCGTCAAAGAACAGAGCATGAACTCAATATTATTGAAATCGTAAAATATAACAAGCAGGAGTTCATTAAAAATTATCTGATTTATTACTCAAGATTTAAAAAATACATGTATGGGCATATTTTTAAGACCACAGATTATAAAGAAGTTGCGCGGTAAAAGTAATCGTACCTAAATAATTATAAGTACATGTACAATTTAGAGCCTCATTTACCATTCACTACTGTAGTAACTGACACAAAATTTAAAAATAGAGTCATCAACATTTATTCTCAAATGTCTTCAAGACAGCGCGTACATTGCTTGTTTTTGTAAGACGGTCTGAGAAGACAAAAAAGGCTACACACACACATAACATTTATTAAGACCTGACTTACGAGCTCAACTTAAAGTATGTGAAAATTAAAGCTACGTATTGGAAACTCAGCAAGGCTGACATGCAGTCTCGGTTGCATGAACATCAGAAAGCAGAGAACCACGAGCTACGCAGATCTCCCTCTGTTCAGGATAACAGGCGTGCTGTGGACTGTCTGCATTCAGTAGCTCGTCACATGACACATGCGTCAGTGCTGTTCATGACAAGGATGTTTATAGCTTATTCTTTATTATAGTCTCGCACGTGAAAAAAATTCACGCGTTCGTCTTTCTTCTCGGACTGCATCTTGTTCTTTTTGAGATAAGTTTCTCCTTCGCCTTTTTTCTTTCATTTGTTAGTGGACTCCGGCTTTCCGAAGGAATTTCCATATTGAAGAAGGAGAAGGCTCAGGGCGAAAAAAAATCCAGTATTTTCGAGAAATCCAGCATTTTTGGTATCCACAATACAATGCTTAAAATACTTGCTCTGAGATTATAAAAAACTAGTGTACCTGTGCCATCATAAATGATGGCAAATACTATTGGAAAGATATTAAATAAAATTACATATAAGAACGCAATGCAATATATTTAGTTTTATATATACTAGTGCAATGCTCGTTAATATACAGTTAATAATATCATGCTAGATAATTAAGGAAGTTTCGCTAGTACTGGGAGAAAACGTTTTTCTAGTATCAAGATCGCATGTATCTGGTCTTGCAGGAATTAGGTATCACTTCTTTATTTTTCCCTAGATATATTAGTATCGATGATACCAATATTTATCGATACAAATATTGGTATCAATAACATTTCCTAACTAATTGATGTGTTAAACATGGGTCTGCAAACTGATGAAGTGATTTTATGAAATAAATCATACACTATGCAATCAGATTCATTTTAAGAAAACTTACAGCTTTTCCATAGAATTTATTTTCTATTGGTTTTGCCGGCTATGTACAATATTATAGAGTTCCTTACTGCCAGAAATTGAAACTTTTTCCCTTATTTCTGAAAAATCTCGTATTGGCAACTCATTTGTCTCTTTCTCCCTCCTCACATCCACCGGTAACTTAAAAGCCGATCCGGCTTAGGGAAAGAGAAAGACAGACAATTGAGAAAGACAGAAAACAATAACTCAATTTCCAAAATCTTTGGCCTTATACTAAGTGGTAGCCAGGTTACTGGTCAAACTAATTTAAAACATTTCTTTTCGCATTATCAATTAAAAATAGCAAAGCATCATGATGAATTTCAACAGAAAAAGGTCCAAAGAAAATTTCTATTTGTAAAAATAAACCATTGTGTATTCTGGATACCATAATGCAAGTGAAAGGGAATTGAATTGCCACAGAAAAATAATGCAATAGAATGATTTCTTGTATTTCTTAAGCTTTATCCTTGTTGCTATCAAAGCTATAGATTAGAAGAGTGTGACACACGGACAGACAGACGGAGGAACGGACGCGGCTCTTATGTATAGTACACATTTACAAAGGATAAACGTTTTAATTGAGTATTTCTTTAATGATAACATTGCTAGGGAAAAACAAATCATCAGCATTACTGAAAGCAACTGCGAGCTTGTGTATGTACAGGGTGTCCCAGAATTAACTGACCCTTTTCATTTACTAACAAAACAAAAACTAAGAACGCTAGGTTGTTAAAAGTGGTTTCAATTGAAAGAAAAACGTTTTTATGGTTAATTAACTTAGTATTCTAGCAACAAATCGACTGGTCAACTAGATTTCTAGTTCGATTTCAAAGCCTTGCATTTTCACCATATCTAGATACAACAAAAAAGAAAGAATAATAGTTCTACAAATGTACATGAGGTCATTTCCAGTAACAGAAGTGTAGCGTGATTACTGAATCCAGTTTCAAACAAGAACAAGTCCTTCTACAGACACAATTAAATCTCTATTTCGTAAATACACAGAGACTGGTAGTGTTAATGACGGATCACAATCTGGAAGATTAAGATCCATACGTACTGAAGCTGTAATTGACCAAGTCTCTACAGATGTTGCAGATATTCTTTCAACTTCCATCAGGAAACGTTCAACTCAAATATTTATTCCTCGATTACCAATACAACGCATTTAAAGAGTGACCTCAAGTTATCGCCGTACAAAATCTGATGGAGGTTGAAGGATTATCTGCAGCATCTGTAGAGACTTGGTCAATTACAGCTTCAGTACGTATGGATCTTAATCTTCCAGATTGTGATCTGTCATTAACACTACCAGTCTCTGTGTATTTACGAAATAGAGATTTAATTGTGTCTGTAGAAGGACTTGTTCTTGTTTGAAACTGGATTCAGTAATCACGCTACACTTCTGTTACTGGAAATGACCTCATGTACATTTGTAGAACTATTATTCTTTCTTTTTTGTTGTATCGAGACATGGTGAAAATGCAAGGCTTTGAAATCGAACTAGAAATCTAGTTGACCAGTCGATTTGTTGCTAGAATACTAAATTAATTAACCATAAAAACGTTTTTCTTTCAATTGAAACCAGTTTTAACAACCTACCCTTGTTATTTTTTGTTTTGTTAGTAAATGAAAAGGGTCAGTAAATTCTGGGACACCCTGTATATTGTAATATGCAATACCTCTCCGAACTCGGTATCCACGATACGGACTCGAGTATAAAAGGCTCTGGATCTCTCTAATTTTTTTAAAAGTGACTTATTATAGAACACTTGTACAGCGAAAATGAGTGTATTAATTTACCAGTGAACTGAAACCAAAACCGCCAGTGCTAATTTCCTTCTATCTAATCTTAAGAGCGTGACACGAAATATATAAATAAATAAATAAATATATAAACACATGACGGTCATTCTTAGTATTAGATGTAAGGTTTGAAAATTTTATATTTATGATATGCAAATATCCATAAAACAATTACATTTTTAGGATCAAAAATTAAAAAAAAAATTTCCTCTTATCTTTACCATAGTAGGTGGCACTAGATACACGCACAGAATAATATAGAGTTGAATGTCAAATTGTTATTGATTCAAACTACTGCATTATAGTACTTTTGCAGCGTTTGTATTCATCAAATATGGCAGCACAAATTTTCATAACTTAGTCATTACTTTATGTTTTTCTCATCTCTTTGGTATAATATTACAGGGAAAGGCGATTAAACTAAAAATATAAATACCCTACAACTGAACCCAAAACATTCAAGCTCTGATTCATCTTGATGAGACGACACATCACCGTAACACCCAATGTAATCCAGTATTACTCCTGTCTCACATCACGCACTCAGAAAGTCCCACACTACACGGCTTCAATGTCTCATTGCATCAGATATTCAAATACTCTGAATAACAAACAGTTCAGGCACAATAATTCATAGTCATTTATGCTACACACATTCTTCAAAATGTACACAAAGATGAGTCATTTCTGACGCGTTGTAAGCAACATTATTTTCTTGAATAAATTTACTAATCCTTCTTTTGTGTTTCATCGAGTGAAAATAAATATATTATGAAAGTGTTCATTAATGCAGAAATTTACTGTAAATTGTTCTCTATTAACTCCTATGGATTATTAAAAAGCGAACCGATAGCTGTTCCGCTTCCACAATTTATCACTGAAGCTTGTAGGGCAGCACACACATGTAACACCATAGGCGACAAAATGAGTGCTTGCCTGTCTCGTATCAAAGAAGATGATATAATAGCACAGGTTGCATGAAGTCGTCAGATGAGACTGTAAGGATTAGCGTATCAGAGATACGCAACACGAGCTGTCTCCTCACACCCATCAGCGTGTCAGTGTCCGACCCACATTATTGAAGGCTTATCAGCTCACTAGTGTCTCGTGTATAATGCAGTGTTTAGTGTGGTCAGTGGGTCTCCTATTGCTGGGTCCAAGCATAACGAGGGCATCAGATACTTGCAGTAAAAAAGAAAGTTGCTTGACGATTCTCTACATGCTGTGAAAAGTCAAGTTACGTAGTTAGCGATTCTTTCGAAACGAATTGATTCTTAATTTTATATATATGTTTGAATATGTTAAGCCTTAAGAAATTTATTCTTTTGAAAAGTATGAATTATTATACATTCAAATGAATAAAAGGTATATCAGAAGATAATTTATAACAAACGTCAATTCATGAGTAACAGAATTTCATTATAAAAATGATTCCGCAGTTTACTTCAATTATTTATAATTAATGAGCACAACCCAGCTCTCAAAGGATTCAGTTCTGAGCTGCCACCGGTAATGAAATCAATGATATGACTACGGTGTATTTTATCTATAAAACGTATTCGAGTTGTGCATTAATGAAGCAATGTAACTTTCCCTGCAAGTGACTATAATTGGCATACTTTGTGAAAAAATTACAACAAATAAACTTAAGAATATTGTTAAAAATGTTCTTTAAAACGAACAGTAAGCATTTGGAAATTGTGAAAGATGTTTAAAATATTTGTCAATTACTTCTGGAACTTTTATGAGCATCGTTGGCGTAACGTAGACGCGCTTCATGACACTTGGCTGAGCTAGCAGGGCCCGGAGTTTGGAGGCACAGAGGTCTACTGTGTGAGGCACTCCACGAGAAGAGTGGCTTCTGCATCTCAAGCTCAACAAAAGCTCGAGTGTCTCGTAGCATTAACGTCACTGCTGAGCACAGCAGTCTGCGAGCAGCAATACTTCACTTAGCTCGACACCTGAAGGAGACAATCACCAAAGAGCAAACAGACACAACGACGCCGCTGACGGATGGCCTTCTGTTGAACTTCCGCACCCTCAAGACATCAAGCAGTCTAAATAATACTCAACGAATGTCATACGAAGTGTGGAACTCTAACACAGCTTTCAAAATCACGCTCAGAAATTTAAAAGATATGAAAATGTATCAAAAGTAAGTAGCTTGAAAGTTAAGTTCGTTCTATCAATGCATAGCACCGTGGTGCAACGACGGGTCTTCAATTTCAGAATAATACGAGCTGAAGACCACTAAGCAGGAACGAGATAGAAAACGATCGAAAGCTCTCAAACGCTCAACCAATCAATGCACCATAATGACAGAGCGCAGTACGGCGTTCAATATCCTTTTATCCAAACGAACATAATATAAGATGAAAGAAGCATGTGGATTTCATAATGGATTATCTTTGAACGCATAAACCTGAAAACAGAGCGAAAATTTGAGTCTCGCAACAAGCAAGGCGGAGGAAAAGCTGACAGTAGGAAATTGCTGCACCGGCGAGCGTGAGTGCAGCAAGCAAGGCTGCTTCACTGTGCCAGACAACCACAAGTAAATACAGAGATCGAGGCAAAGCTTCTTCTTCCAGTAGTCAAGTTGCTGCTCTAAAAAAGTCTGAAGCTTTACAAATTGTTAGCGGAAATTTAGAGTATAATGACTAAAAAAGATTTGTTCAATTTTAAACAGCGGGAACACAGGGGCTTATAGGTTATGCTGGACTCCACCACAATTGATACACTGAAGAATTTTACAACAGCAGTTGTAATGTCCTTTAGGAAATGAAAAATAAATTTGGTCGCTTTGCAAGTACTATCGAAAACACTTACGGAAGGCCGCTAGCAATGACGCATGTCAGGTACTCCAATTATAAAAAAAAGAGGACAAAGAAGACATCCCAGGTTTAGTTAAATAGAAAACATAACTCAAAACAGAACTAGGCACCAAGCTGTTTCAACGGTACTCAAGTACTATTACACTAAGAGCCCGTGAAAAGAACGGGTAGTTTCGCAGATCCAGGATAGTAGTATTATTACATGCATATGCTAACACAGTGTTTCTCAAAGTGATCCGTATCGCCCTCCAGGAGGCGTTGAGGAAATGCAAGGGGGCGGTAGGAGGGTACGCCTTGAATGGGGGGCGTATATTACTATATAATACACAGTAATATAATCATTAGGGGGCGGTGGAAAATCAAATAATGTCCTAAAAGGACGGTGATTGAAAAAACTTTGAGAAACACTGTACTAACGTTTTCTACGTCAAAACTACCACAGTGTGGTAAATCGATACTTTTATGGCCAGAAAACCCCTTCTGAATGCATTGAATCAAGAAATTGAAAACCTAATTCAGGATCCGTGAGCTAAAATACCAAGGAAACAATTTTGTATTTTGCAAATAGTGTTTCACATATCTGATTCGAAGTCACGGGGGAAAAACAGTCAGGATAGCTGCAAGTTTAATAAAATATGTAGGCTCAATCGACGGTCAGAAGGGGACCCTTACGCCTTCAAGAGGTGAGAAGCAACTTCATTTTGTGCAAACTTGTAAAATGGAATAAAGAATTTGTGGGTCAAGCATCAGAGGAACAAGTTGTCCGCTTTGATTTCTGACATAACAATTGTAGGAAGACTCCGCAGTGCCGCAATTTGAGATCAACCGAAGGAAAATTAGATCACAGAAGCACGGCATGCGTTCATGGAATGCCTTTAAGGTTACGGTGGCATATAAAATGGACAGCTCAAAAACGAGATAGTATCGTTCAAAATATTTCCCAGAAGAGTCCGACAAAACCACTTCCATTGGGCATTATTTTTCAAGGTGGGTAGCGCATTCTGAACCAAAAAGGTAGGAACACAAATTCTTCAATTTCATCATATCCTGCATCAGTTTTAATATTTGAAACCACTGGGTACGAAGATTGTCCTGGAAAATAGATTTTCAGACAAAATTTAAAAAATACGAATTTAAAGCGATGAATAACAAAAGAGGAGCATTTCACATGATAATGGTCTTGCTCTACAATCGATGGGTTGTAGAGCAAGCAAGGATGTGTTGAGGAATGTAAACTGTTGGGAAACTATAGGGAGGGAGATTGAAGCATAGCAGAGGTACTACAATGCAGGCAAACCCTCGAGAAACCGCGCAAGATCTGAGGGAGTTGACAATGGAGAGGTGATTGAGGGTGTAGGCATGTACTGGTGGAGGACTCACTAACCTAGGGGTGAGATGAGCAGTCGATGGGGATGCAGTATCGCTTTAACACGTTGACTCCGAAGAGGTACGTACCTATGTGTACCACTTAGGTTAGGTTCTGTAATTTTTTAGAGCCTTCTAGTGACTATGCGTACAAAGTGAAGATTTACACCAGTTAGGCAATCGGAGGCAACGTGTTAAGCCTAACAGATTCATGGTTGCGGTTTATAACGGGGAAGTTGAAAAATTATTCAGCAAAAAGTAAAATGACGCCTGTTGGTATAGCATAATCATAGTATAAGTATAGGGAACAGAAAATGAATTTACGCAGAGCGCATATTTCCGACAAATCCAGAGAAGGAAAAGCATGTGACGTGGATAAACGAAGTATATTGTGCGAACACTTTAGTACTGAAACGTAAAAGTTCTATGGAAAAAGACGAGTGTATAATTTACAATAGAAAAATGCCGGTATAAATATGGAGTAACTGCAATTAACAAACAATAGTCTGGGTTGCACGCTTGCTGGACCTCGTGAGTTAACTAGCACAGGGTGCGGCAACATAACTTCCTTCTTTCAGGGCAGAATGCTTTGAAAAAATGAAGTTATGTAGCAGCACCCTGTACAAGGGAGCTCCAGTAAAAGGAGACTCGTATTAACACGTTGACTCCGAAGTGGTACGTATGTGGGCCACTTAGGTTAGGTTCTGTAGATTTTACAGTGCCTTCTAGTAATAATATGTACAAAGTGAAGATTGAAACCGGCCAGGCAATCGGAGGCAACGTGTTAAGAAGAGGAACGCAGATTGAAGATAGCAGAACTTTCATGGTGGATTTGCACGAGAGAGTAACCGTGAATTGCATGTAAATAAATAAAAGGTAAATATACGCCTGTTTTGACCCGTTTTGTGTTCTTTTTCCTACTTCAATTGGCTTACACATCCCACGTAACGGAGCAAAGCTTGATTGAATTAAAAGAACTAACTACCAATATCATTTTCTAATATCCACAGTATATACCATGTCCTAACTACTAATACAATTCCGTGGCATCCATAGTACATAACGAGTAATATAGTAAATTTGCGAACTGTCAGTTTATGAGTAAAACCAGCTCTTGATCTTTTTCGATTCCGTCAGAAGCTGCTCAAAAGTCTTCACTTTTATCGTCGAGGCGCGAATTATCCAAAGTATGCTGACGATGATAGACACTATCTGCATGTCCTCTGAGAGGCTGAGCACATCTCACGCATGAGGCAGGCCATCAGGACTCCCTCCATGAGCGTGTGTTCCCTCCCTTCCCAACCCTCGAACACTCAAAGAGAAAACAGATGAGAATTTACTTCGTTTCTCATCGCTTTAAAGCTTCAGTAAAAGCGGCGTACATAACTGAGGTGTAAAAACGCAATCAAGGTACAAAAGCTAATTTTAGAGAGAACATGACTATGATATATGAGCTTCTATACTTCAATATAAACTATTTTGAACATTCTGAACTGAACCCATAAATTCAACACTTTTTTATACAAAAGTCATCAATAGTACTAATTAGAGTACTAATTATTGCTTCTGAAACACCTCGGTAAAATTATTTGATGACTAAATGTTCTCTTTTTTCAATTTTATCAGTATGCCACGAATGAGCACAATCAAATATAATGACGTCTTTTGAAGTATGATGTAATTCAACAATACCTGAAATAATTATTTCGGCCCCTGAATTGATGAACATAAATTTATACCAGCAATAATTGGCTCGAGTGAAGGCTTGATTCTGTGCATTCTCAGTTCATTTCAAGGAAATATGAGAAATCCCTCAGAAACGTTTTCAAACAAGATATTGAGCGAATACTCAATGGACGTCTACAAACTAAATGAGGTTCTCAGAAACCGAGGCAGAAGCAGAATGTTATCGAAGCTCCAGCCATGCCTCTCATGGTCTCATTCTAAACATAAACTATAGATTGACTTCAATATTCGGTAGGTGGTTTATGTCCTCGCTTTAATAAGCTAAAATATTTATATAGGTTTAGACATTTATTTTTCAAACATTAATATTAGTTATAATAATTGCAGGTTTCTGGGTGAGTCAAAAATAACATAGACTTGTCAACGCGCAGGATGAAATATGTTTTTCTACGTACTTCGATAAGTAGAAAACCAAACGTTGTACAAACGTTGCGACATCCCAGCCTTGCTCAAAGTCTGAAATGCGTTTCTAAGAAACTATCACTGTTAACAACTTAGAGGAAATAAATAGTTGAACAATTCACAACACATTTTTGAAACCCCCCCAGGCGCAGTAAATTAATGTTATACACACGTAATAGTTCATGCTTTCATTGAAATAATGTCGGAAGATCAGCGCATCAGAGATAAAAAGACCTACAAATCTGTGACTATACAAACTATTTGCCAAGTGAACAAGAGAGTAATCAGAGAAATAATACAGAAATATCGATCATAATACATGGAATATTTTATTTAATCGATGCAGTTAATTCCTCGACGTCAAATCCGCTCAGTGAGTAAATATCAAAAATAGTAAAGATCTACAGAGGGGCAATCGAAAAATGACTGCGTAAAGCACCGTAGAGGCATATAAAGACAAAAATAAAACGGATGACGATCGTAATGATAGTACATTTCATACTGAAGACGAACTTCAGTTATAAGTATGTAGACGACCGAAGGAATATTTGAGTCACTATACTATAATCGAGTCTGTATCCCTAGCTGTTTTAATTATGGAATTAGAATTGTACAATGCGACATGTAGCACAGAGTACAACGTGCACAGCAAGTAGCAACTGTCCGCAACCTCAATTGATAGCACAGGTGTAGAATTTCATAGTCTAGGCGACAAAAATCAAAGTTCAAATCAATCACGACGGCAGTGATGCAAGACTTGAACTCAAATTCAGAAGCAAGACTTTATTTCTTCCGCTGTAGAATAAGAGTACGCTAAGATATTAACAGTAGCAGTAAACCGTCTTCATGATCTATGAAAGTCCGATGCTATGCAACTGAGAGGAGCATTCCTCGAGTGACAGACACAATGTAACAGTCAGAATCAGCGTTAGGTAACCACCACAAGAGGCGTTGCAGTCAGCTGGCGTTATGTAACCACCTGGAGAGGCGTTCCAGTCAGCTGGCGTTATGTAACCACCTGGAGAGGCGTTGCAGTCAGCTGGCGTTATGTAACCACCTGGAGAGGCGTTGCAGTCAGCTGGCGTTATGTAACCACCTGGAGAGGCGTTGCAGTCAGCTGGCGTTATGTAACCACCTGGAGAGGCGTTTACTGAGTAACCTCAAGAGAGGCGTGAGGCTGCGAGAGTAAACTTTGTAATCGGACGGGCAATCCCAGACGGTAAACCGCAGCGTCTATTGACAACCTCTCGTCCACGTGACAGCTCTGTGGTGCTCTCGGTTCCGATGATGTTGGTGTTGCTGCAGTTGTTGTTGCAACTGTTGATGCTACAGTTAGTGTTGTCGCACATGCAGATGCTGAAGTTGGTGGTGTAGAAGTAACTATTAATGCTGGAGCTGTTGCTGCAATAGTTTAAGCAGCAGCGCTTGGTTCTGCTCAGACAGTTGCTGCTGCAGCTTTTGTTGCAGCTATTACTACGGCTGTTATTACTGCGGCTGCTGTGGCTGTTATTGCTGCATCTGCTTTTACTGCAGTTATTATCGCTTTTTTTGCGGCTACTGCTGCAATAAATCTCGGTATTGTTGCGTTTTTTGTTACAGTTGTATTGCAGTAGTTCTAACTGACAATTGCTGCCTCGCGCCCGCTACTGGACGCATGGAAATTCTTATTGATAAATGAGAATTTTCTGCCTCGCTCGAAACAATCTGTGTCGAGTTTCCATGAAGTTAAGAGATCCATTTCTTTGCTGTGCGCGTGGCCGATTTCGACATGGGTTTTGTGGTCCAGGACACAGCTGTTACTGTTGTTTTCTTGCAGCAACTATATGTTTCTACAAATATTGGTGCTATGTTCTTTTTAATGTTACTAGATTGCAGACGCTCTTGCTAATATCACAGTATTTACAGCAGTTCTAACTACTATTACTACTACTTCCACTACTACTATTTTGAGCTTCAGTTTCATGTCACTGGACTGCAGCATTCCTAAACATGATATCGCTGCTGCAACAGCTGCTGCTCGCCTAAAAAACTGCAGCAGTTAAAGAAGATGATTCCTCTGTGCCCGCTATTACTTCTAATATCACGTTGATGCTTCTGTCACAGTAATATTGAAAACTGAATACGTCACGTATGTTCCCAGCTTATCGGTATTACCCATCACACAATTAACACAAAGACTGGAAGAGGTTTGCGTTCTGTCATAACTGATCATTTAATGTAGCTCTAGTTGTTGTATGAGTGTTTATAGTTAGGCGTGATCAGCTAGCTTCATAAATACAGGTCAGTACAGGAAAAGAATTTCCTCTTATCAAAGTAAAACCTGTAACATAACACAAGATTACAACAGAGATGCGAAAATAATATTTAGGATATTTTAGTGTCAGCAAAATAGAAAACTCTTTTAAACGAATACTGTCATTATTTTCCATATTAATAATACTATCTCATTATCATCTACATAATAAATACTGTCTTATTATTTCTATATCAATAATACGGTCATGTTATCTTTTATATAATTAATACTGTTTTATTATTTTCCATAAAGCAATACTGCTTCATTATCTTCTATATAGTCAATACTGTCTTATTTTTTATATATTATTAATATTTTCATATTATATTCTATACATAGTTACTACTGTCATATTATTTCTTACATTATCAATACTGTTACAGTAATTTCTATGGTATCAATACTGTCACAGTAATTTCTATAGCATCAATATTGTCACAGTATTTTTTATATTATCAATACTGTCACAGTATTTTCTATAGTATCAATACTGTCGCAGTATTTTTTATATTATCAATACTGTGACAGTATTTTCTATATTATCAATACAGTCACAGTATTTTCTATAGTATCAATACTGTCACAGTATTTTCTATAGTATCAATACTGTCACAGTATTTTCTATAGTATCAATACTGTCACAGTATTTTCTATAGTATCAATACTGTCACAGTAATTTCTATATTATCAATACTGTCACAGTACTTTCTATAGTATCAATACTGTCACAGTATTTTCTATAGTATCAATACTGTCACAGTAATTTCTATAGTATCGATATTGTCACAGTATATTTTATATTATCAATACTGTCAGTATTTCCATATTATCAAAAGAGTCACAATACTTTCTATAGTATCAATACTGTCACAGTATTTTCTAGTATAGTGTCATGAGGGAGCTTGCAAAACAAGCGCAACAGTTATGCATCGAAACTTTCTTCAGAGTTAGAAACTAAGCCAAAATTTTCACGATGGTCTGGAGTCTAGACAAGGAAGTGAAATCCTAAAAAGGACTGCAGACATTGACATTATTAATGATATTAAATTGAATTTAAATAATATTAAATTCACTAATTTTACTGATTTCTGATAGACGAATTAAATATCAATAATCAATATGAATTAAATAAATATTATCAATAAGCAGTAATATTTAGTTCATTGATGTCTACGATCCTAATTTTACGGATTTTTAATAAAAAACATTACAGACTACTTATTTTAAAATCAAAACTATAGATTTTTGCAATGAACAAATTGTGAAAGGTGTGCGATATTATTTTTAAAACACGGCATAACATTTCAAGGGTTCAGGAACAACACTACTCTGTGAACCAGAAAAGAATGGAGCTTTTAAATGCTCGTTTAGTAGACTCAATGGAGCAGAAAATCGAGAATTTCTGGTCGAGTAGGAAAGAGCCTCACTGCAGCGTGGGGTACCATGGCAAGTGCTGGGCTGCGCACCGTGAACGACTTACAATACAATGAAAGCAGTTAAGAATAGTGCGAGAGTTCTTTTATGCGTTGGAACATAATAGTTTCATGGTGTTAAAATGATCGCAGCGATTTGAGATAACCGAGTATCACGCAGTAATTGAACGAATGAATAATAAAAAATGCTGAAATACAGAGAAGCAAGTATTAAACAATCCTCAAAACACATATAATTTGAAAGAATCCAAATGTTACATAAATGATTAGTTTTTTCAATGCGGTCGCTCTCTGAAGCACAGAAAATAAGGCTCGTAGGGGTCATTGAAAACGCAAGGTTGTAAACAAGATTAAGCCAAAGAACCAAACTTTTAAGCGATTCAATTTTCCGATGTCAGCGACTAGACAGGAATTTGGAGTTGTAATACCACCAAGTTTATTCCCGAGAAAACAACATTAAAAGAATCTTTATGAACATGAATGAAGATCTACAACTTGTACAAAAACCTGCAGAGGATTTTTTAGAAACTTTTCTTTCTAGTGCAAAAAGACCGGTGATATCTGCACACACGTGTGCAGATATCACGCAGTAAGACTAGTGATGACTGCACACACGTGTGCAGACATCACGCAGTAAGACTAGTGATAGAATAGAATAGAATAGAATGAGGCTATAGGAACGAACCTTCTGGCCCATTCTTGGGTCGGATAATTACTTCGATAATTATTCGGTTCATTTTACCCAAGTCCCATGCCGTATTTCTAGCCGCGTCAACCATGTCAGCAGCGCGATTCGAACCCGGGTCTTCCCGCTCGCAAGCAGACTCGCTCACCAGTCGACCAAGCTGGTGATGACTGCACACACGTGTGCAGACATCACGCAGTAAGACTAGTGATGACTGCACACACGTGTGCAAACATCACGCAGTAGGACTAGTGATGACTGCACACACGTGTGTAAACATCAAGGAAGCCAAATGCAAGGTCAAAAACCTGCAGTACATTCGCTGCTGTTAGCGCTGGTCTTGAGTTACAGCATCTAGGCTACAAGTTTTATTCATATCATCTCAATACAATATCCCGTTGGAAATTGTTCATATAATCCCAATACAATATCTCGCTGTATATTGTTCGTATCATTTTGATAAAATATCTTACTGAAAATTGTTCATATAATCTTAATACAATATCCTACTGGACATTGCGTGCGGGTTCCTCATTGGACATCAAGGAATGATGCACTTTGAGACGTTATTTCACGACAGGATTACAGTTCATCGTCTCCTCAAATTTCCCACAATAATATTTTTAATTTTAATACAATTTTGCTCCAGTGCATCACATAAACTTGTAAATCGTTTTTTATTTGTTCGAGGTTTTGTTAATATACGGAATAGAGAAATTCTACGCGATACCTTGATTGACTTCCTGAATAATTTAAACCGTATTCTCTTCCGAGATAAATTTCGATTCATTATGACGTTCACGTTACTAAAATGTTATTTTAAAGCAAGACCCATGCTTTACGCCGTGCTGTTATAACATCACCCAGTAAGATTGATTCCAAAACTATAGCGAGAAGCAATTATACTTTCAACACACCTTACAATTATTCACTTGTAATTATTCATGTCTTCAACGCTTATTCAAGGAAATTATTAAAGCTGATTACTTGATTTATGTTGAATATTTAGTCGCTCTCCATCGAACAGGTCAATCAACCAGGCCCAGTAACGGAACAAGTCCACATGACCTGTCTACTATGCAAATCTACTTGACAGAGGTGCCTGGCCTGTCTACCTGTCAGAGTTGCCTGGTATGCCTACCTGTCAGAGTTGCCTGGTATGCCTACCTGACAGAGGTGTCTGGCCTGTCTACCTGTCAGAGTTGCCTGGTATGCCTACCTGACAGAGGTGTCTGGCCCGTGTACTTGACAGATAGATATGCCTGGCCTGTCTACATGACAGATGTGCCTGGCCTGTCTACATGACAGATGTGCCTGGCCTGTCTACATGACAGATGTGCCTGGCCTGTCTACATGACAGATGTGCCTGGCCTGTCTACATGACAGATGTGCCTCGCCTGTCTACATGACAGATGCGCCTGGCCTGTCTACCTAATGGGATCAAAGCCTTTAAAGACGGCAATAGCTGCATAATTGTCTAGGACATCAAAAACCAAATGCTCTGAAATCAAGATCCATCAAGATAATAATCGAAAAAAAGACAAAAACTGCGGTAAATGGTTGAAAAGTCCGTTGTACATGACACTCAACAGAATTGCCTGCTACAGTGAGTCCACCGAAGATAAGTTAACTGACAGACATCGCTCTGATCCTCATACATCAGTGGTATCAGTGCAATAATCATTGGTCAGATCAGGCTCCGCAGCTCATACAGGCCGTTTTCCGACTTCCAAGAACAAAAACAATCTGACTGAGAGCCAAAATATCGACGTGTTGACTCTATGCCTGTACGCAGATGCAAGGCCACGTTGAATACACGGATTAATAGAACGGTCAAATTAAATTTACATTCTAATCGGACGGTCAAATTAAATACTCGCACAAGGACCAATAGGTCGGGTAAATTAAATTCCCATTCTAATTGCACGGTGAAAATAAAGACTCGTACTAATAGGAGTCATATTGATTCGCTTGCTGAATGGAGGAACAAATTGAATACACTTACAAATGGAGGTAACGCACGTGGAAACTACGATTTCAAGCAGCTCAAGACTGTGAATTTGACAAATACACTCCCCTTTTCAAGGTATATTAAAACTTTCTTTCACATATTCTTCACGAGACAAGAATTTAATTTCAAATCGTATTTGATACATATAAATTAATAAATGCAAACTCCAAAATGAAGGCAATTTTATAACTATTTAAAATTCTTGAAACTTACATTTCTCGAATGTAGAAAATATAACTAGAAGCTATTAACGCAATCAAACTTTGTCGTGGAAGGAAGGCTTCTGTTGAGTATTATTTCCGCCTTGTTTTGACGTAGCATTCCAGCAAAATATCAAGCCATTGTTTTTAATGGTTCACTATTCTAGCGACACCAAACAAACATATAAAATATCTCAGTATTTATACTTGTGTTCTTTTGTCTTAGAAAATAAAAATACGTTTCAGTACTATGTGAAAAAACTAAAATGAAGCAATGGCGTTTGCAACCATCCAAAAATTTATATTTAGCTGATTAAGAGACGCATTAATAAAAAATAATTTTCAATAACACGAACAATAAACGTAGCAAACTCATGAAACAAGTCAGTTATCACAGCACCCTCAGTACCCACGTACAAGCACGGCTTCCCTTTACAGCAGACTTACAATCAGAAGGCACCACTACGCACGACAAATGAACGAAAAAAATAATAAACAAAAATGAAAACAATGCCTTTCCAAGAGTTCATACATAGAATATGATACAACATTGGGGTTTATAATGTTTTACTTCAAAGTTCTTAGTTAGCAAATACACGGTGCGGCAACATAATTATCTTTTTTTGAAAAGAACTTGCTTTGAAGAAAGGAAGTTATGTTGCGGCACCCTGTATATTAATTAGATGACAGTCTGGGCTTACCTCGCAACACAGCTTACAGGTGACTGTGCACTACAATCAAGTCTCGTTGTCAGTCCTTGAGTGCTGTCAAGTTATCGATGGCCTTCAGAGTATTATCAATTTTGTGGTAGGACTTGCATTAAGTTAAATTATACAGGGTGTTTCAGAATTTAGGCAACGAGCTTGTTGGTAGGTTTATGAAAATTCAAATGCACGCTTTTGATTTTAAGGGTTGAAACTTAAAGGAGAGCAACAAGCAAACGATATAGTCGTTTGCAGTTTTGCTTTGAGGGACTCGAGAGAAGTGTGAGGGGTAGCTAAGACCCTTGTCTCCAAAATGAACCAGATAGAAAAGTCCAAGGGATTAATGTCAGGGCTCCTCGCTGGCCATACATTTTTGCTTATGAAAGATGGAATGTTCCTCTGAATCCAGGTTTGGGTTACTTGGAGCCATGTGATGGTGCTGAATCCTGTTGGAGACTCCATGGTGAGCCCTGAAAATGTTTTGTGGCCTATGGTAGCAAATTTGATCCCAAAATAAAAGAAATGTACCGTTCTGAGTTCAGTTTGACGCCACAGGGCACAAAAAACAAACGGAGATCTTCCTGTGGCTGTTACAGCTACCCAAACCATGACAGGCTGTGTATTTTGACGTCTCGTAACAATCCTACCCTCGACTGAACTTGAGGAACTCTAAACTCGGTCGTTTTGATGGTTGACAACTTGCTGAATGTCAATTTTTTTCTCATCTGTGAACACCAAGTTTGGGAGTGTGCCTTGAGCTATCTCATTAAAAATATGATGACTTCTTTCAGCCCTCATTCTCTCATGATGTTCAATAAGCTCATGACGTTTCATCATTTGGTAAGTTTTCTTTTCCAGATCCTCCTTTAACACTCGATACATTGAAGGTTTGCTAACACCGGCTTTTGCAGCCAGTTTTCGATAGGATCGACGTGGGTTTCGACGCAACTTCTCCCGCGTGTTTTTGATAAGTGTTTGGCCCGAACACTTCGTTTTCGGCCTCGTCCTGGTTTATCACAGGTTGAACCAGTCTCCTTTAACTTTTTAACCATTTTTTAAACAGTTTAACTGTTCATTTTTAACTATTTTGCAACTGATACGTTACTCTCACCTTCTTTGTGGAGCTTGATAACGATATTTCGATCCACAGCCATTATATGATGTATGAATTTTAAATTTAGACACGTGAAATAGAAATATTATCTAATTACTTTCAAATAATATAAGATTTAACTAACAAAACATTGATTTTAAATGATTTATTTACTATGCAAAACTGGTTGCCTTAATTCTGAAACACCATGTATAAGACATTTGATCCAGTCCCGAATATAAACCAATGCTTTGTACTCACCTGCCAGCTCTTTGTCAGATGTAGCTCTCTGGGTCAGCGACTATAATGAAAGAAAAAACAGCTTTAGACCGAAATAAAGTACCGAGCTTTGTTAGAAATGCTGTCCCGTGAAACTCTTTGAAGCAAAATTCATGGAGTCTGAGTGCTAAAGAGATAAAATTACTGTAGTAAGCAAAACCAATAACGTATTGAAAAATAATAGTTTCAGATGCGAATACAAATATCTTCTAATTTATATTTTATTTCATTAGTGTAATATTAATTCGAGGTAGATTGAGCATAATGTTATATTTAGTTCGTCTACAATTGTAGACTCTTGAACTTTTAACGTGAACTTTTAAGAAATTGGATATTGTGATCACCATAATAGTAAATTGAAAAAACATGAAGTCAAGAAAAAGCTCTTTCCACCACCGAATGACACTAAAATTTTCATTATTAACAATATTTCCAAAGAAAAGTGGAATTAAACGAACCGGCGTGACTAACTTATGACCAAGTTATGCCACTAAACCATTTTTTTTAGCAAACTCTGGCTAAGCATAGAAAACTATATTTTTTTCAGTTAAGCTTTTTTATTTTGAACTAATTCGAGAGATTCAAATTTTTAATCTGCACAGATTATACACATTTGCACCAAAAACAATGGACAAATGAAAATTATTAAATGTCCATTAACTTCAAATGAATATTTTTAAAAAATTACAGAACTACACTAATATTTTTGTTATTCACAGCGCTTGGCTTACCCTGGTTTTTGAAAAAAAGTTTTTCTTTAGCTTGTCCTGGAATTCATTATAGATACAGGAGTTATTCTGAAAATTACTACTGAAATAACTCTTAATTAACACAAGGTGTTCAATAAAGACAGCACTCCTTTCAAATTGAAATCACTAGTTCAATTTTTGGGTCATAATAAAAAATTATACATCACTGGAAAAGGAAGTTTTCGGATACTGTGAAACTTCGTTAATGATTTCAAAATATAAGTTTTAAGATGATTTCCATTTCGCGCAATACAGTCTTCAAGTTTTTGTTCCATGCTGCTCGTAGTATTTTGCGAAATAGTACGCCCAATATTGCCAATATTCGACTAATATTCTTAGCACATTTATATCGCAGTGAAGCTGTAAATAAACAAAATTACAGGTACAAGGCAGAAATTAAGCCTAAAAATCTGCAATACAGCCACTGCTCCTTCATTCTCAACGTTCGACTGATTGGTGTAGAATCAGTTCTTCAAAGATTATCGGACTGTAATTTTCCGAAAACGAAACTGGCAATACCACTAAAGTAACTGAAGATGGATATCTGGCAATGATTAATGATCAGTGAACCTCACAAATTTGTGGGAATAACATGGAAATATATTAGTTCCAGCAAGATGGAGCTATAGCTCACACTGCAACAGCAAATATCGGTAGGTTAAAGCAACAACTTCCCAACAGGTTAATTTTAAGGTTAAGTGACATTCAATGGCCTGAACGATCACTCGACCTAACTCCACCTGTTATTTTTGGGAGTTATCTGAAAGGAGAAGTGTACCAAAATACACCTAAAATGTCAACAAAAAACTCAAGAATGACATATGAATAGGAATTAGAAATATTGGTCGCACTGCTTTGTAAAATGTCATGCATCATATGAAATAAAAATGCGAAGAATGTATAGCTCGAAATGTAGGTCATACTACAAGTGTTCTATGTCATATTAAATATAGTATAAAAATTTGAAAAGGATGTAACGTCTTTATATTAAACATCCTATGAATAGACTTTCTTCACTGCCAAAGAAAATGAGTTCTGCGGTAGTACAGTCTTTACAGTTTACATCACTTTACTGCTTCCGTTTTAGTCATGAGAAAGTCTAAAAGAGTTCATTCATCTAAATGCATTGAATTCTATTAATGCTTACAAAATACAAATCACTTTCGGCTGAAAGCTATTTTCATTTGAAGGATTTCTCAATAGAAGACAGCGCTCAAAAGAAGAAAAGAGTTAAATACTGGTTTCTCCAAAGAATATAAGTCCTTAGCATCACTTTTTGAAAGCTGAATAATGACACTAATAACATTTTTTATAGAAACGTTATAACAATTATATTACCAAGTAAGAGGCCTGCCAGTGGGTAACAAAATGGTAACTACATACAATGATTTAAGATATTAATGAAATTTTCTAAACTTTTCGACCTTCCATTAGTTTAACAGGAAATGACAAATGACATGTTTCCGAATTTTATACGTTCGCAATACTGCATTTTTCTTACTGTCAATAGACCTACTAACATAATACAACATGCCATATCTCTTGATTTTGCAGGTCTGATTTTTCCAACAATAAATGTATCATTTTTTAACACGTGTAATTGCTTTTTATTTTAGAGTGCATAGCATAATTATTACTAAAGCTCGTCGTTTTCATATAATTCATCAAAACACTTGAACAGCAGCAGTGTCAATTTCCTCATTTCGAATATTTATTCAAGGTATTTATCAGTCATCAAATCCCATTGCTACCATCTCATAAGTTTAAATCGCCATATTTGAGAACCACATACTCAAGCAACCCACCTACCTTAGTGATAGGTCCCATGTCGATGTTAGACGTTGCGCTCGCGACGGTCGAATGGTGATCATTGTGCCCTTGAGACACAAGGGACGGTGTGGATGTGGCTTTGGTGGGGGGACAGGTCGAATGGGAGTGTTGCTGTCCTGGTTTTTCAGGGGCACGAATATAAGACGGTGACGGCACGGAACTTGATTGTCCAATAGACGACGAAGACAGGGAGGTTGAATAGGGTGCGAGGACTGGCCTCCGTGCATTCAAGAAATTGGCAGAACCGAAGCAAGTGTTTTGAGGAAAAGGCAGAGTGCACGTGGCTATAGGTGAAGGATTTTGAAGTGAATAGCTAGGGCTGCTGAGGGTTTGGGGCTTTATATTCAATGCTGCTGAGTGTCCAGTGTGCCCGAAAAAAAAAGAATCTGGCTCAAGTTTCAGAATTTCTTGAGGGTCGTAACACGGAGAAAGAGTCAACTTTGTTGGACGAACTGAGGGACTATTTATGGCCAAAGGCCTATCTCGAAAGTTTTCTTTTGATGTATTCACATGTTTTTGCTTTGGAGGGAGCGGAGGAGGGCATGATGAATTAAAGTTCTGGCCGTGAGCAACTGCTGAAATGAAATTTTCCTTCAGGACTGGTAACGTATTTCCCAATCGGTTCTTGACCGACAGAGACGCGTCACTATGACATACTTTAAGATCGAGCTTCGGAGTCATGGAAGAGGATGTTTTGAATGGAATAGAAGCCAGCCGGGGTTCAGAGTTAGTGAGTCGATTAAAATCTTCTATGGTACTAACTGTCGAAATGACAAGAGGGGTTGACTCTAATTCACTATTTGACAGGCGCTGACCTTTAATATTTAGAAGCTCTGAACTGTTACCCGAGGAAAGATTACTCGAAGGGAATAACGAAGTACTGTCCGGAACTCGTCTAGATAATCCAGATGGTTTCATGCGATGGTTCGTGCCTTCATTGTTGAAATATAGTCCAAGTTCTTCAGTCTGTGTTTCACGATCACGTGTAGCGACAACACGAATGGTTCGCGAGTCAGGGATTCTAGCATTTGCAATATTAGAGGTCAACAAAGCTTCACGAGCACGCCTAGATGATAGAGTTCGCCTGACTTTTCTGTTGAGAGAAACATCAACGCCCGTGTCTTCGGATGATAAGTTTGAAGTTGAACGCTCCATGTTCCGATGAATCGAAGAAGGAAGGTTTTCAGTTGGCTGAGGGGGAGAGCTCGACAGAAATGGGACTTGAGGAGGTGGACTCACTGACGGTCTCGTGGATGTTGTGCCAAGACCGGACTCTTCGTTGAGGTCGTCGAGCGTGTCCAAAGATTCAGAGAGCGAAGGACTGGAGTTCCTCCGTACTGGCGATGTAGGAGTTGCAGGAGTAAGAGGGGATGATGACGAAAAAGACTCAGCCCACCATCCATCCCCTTCCTCATCAGTATCACTATCGTCCTCCTGCTCGTCCCCTCCGTCAGCATCCATGTCATCTTCCGTGGCGCTGAAGCCGATGGATGATGCGTAAGGATCCAATGAAGCAATGTCGCTGGTCCAGCAAGTAGAAGCAGCAGGTGAGATGTTGAGCAAGCAAGTTTGGGTGGAGACTGAGCACGATTTGTTAGAGCTTGTTCCTACTGTTTGGTGGTCATTCAGTCTCTCATTGTCGTCCATCGTCCTCGAATTAGGAATTCTTATCGCAACTTGCTTAAGAAACTCCCTGGAAGCTTCTTCTCCCTGCGCACCAAATAAAATAGACGTCAACGTTGGACTAACTGGATTTCTTTCTCATCCTCAACATGGGAATAAACAATTATATTTTCTACACACTTTTACACAAAGAAGAAATACATAACAGACAAACAGCTAATTGTAAGGTGATTAACCTAGATATTGTATTCAAATCAATCAAATCAGGTTATAATATTATAGTGTGATCAGGTGTATCCAGAATGTACACGACGAAAAATAATAATTTCATGAAAATTGTACATTTCCAGACAACATAATTTATCAAGTGCTTGACTATATATAACATAGGGCATAAAAATTTATAACCGGGCTCAAGCATCAGGCATTACATTGTGAACCTATTTTAGAGACTACACTTCAGTCATATTTCTACGATTAATCTTGTTTGAAATTGATTTTTAAAAAAAGCATCTTAGGCTCCAACTTTAAAAGTTCAAGTCAATTAGTTGATTATACAGGGTGTTCCAGAAGTAGCTGACCCTTTTGATTTGCTAATAAACCGAAAACTATTAACGCTAGGATATTGAAACTTGTTTTATTCGAAAGAAAAACCTTTTT
>VCRD01000524.1:241250-255549 GCA_006783055.1 Trinorchestia longiramus
AGTCCTTCGAAGAACACAATTAAATCGGTGTATCGAAAATTTACGGACACTGGAAATGTTAATGATAAACAACGATCTGGAAGATCCTAAATAATTAACACGACTGTGATGATCATTAGGCAATAACTGTTGGGTTAATTTAATTTTGTAAGGATATAACTTAAAGTCTTTTTTAAGAATGCGGTGTAATGTCGATAGGGAAATGGATAATTGAGTTGAACGTTTTCTGATGGAGGCTTTAGGATTATCTGTAACACTTGCAGAAACTCGCTCGATTACAGCTTCAGTTCGAGTTGATTTTAATCTTCCAGATCGTTGTTTATCATTAACATTTCCAGTGTCCGTAAATTTTCGATACACCGATTTAATTGTGTTCTTCGAAGGACTGGTTGTTGTTCTGAAATAATTTTTGTAATCACGTTGCACTTCTGTTGTTGACATTGTCCGTGTGTAGGTTTGTAAAATTCTTATTCTTTGTTCTTTGCTGTATGGAGACATGATGAAAATTAAGGGTTTGCAATGAAGCAAAAATCGAATGTCAAGCTGGTTCGTAAATAGGATATCAAGTATCCTATTGTGCCATAAAAAGGTTTTTCTTTCGAATAAAGCAAGTTTCAATATCCTAGCGTTAATAGTTTTCGGTTTATTAGCAAATCAAAAGGGTCAGTTACTTCTGAGACACCCTGTTTAGATATATCGAGAAAATGCAAAAGTACTGGCGATAGAGGTCAAAGCACTGGAAAAAGAGAAAAATTAGGACTGCAGAAAAAGAAAAATGCAACTACGGATAGCACTGTGGCGGCGTGGAAAGTAGCTATGAGAATCAAAGATAAAGGAAAGTTCACTACTTCGTTGGCGATGATTTACAGTAGCAGAATCTGAAAGTCTTTCTCTTCGAGAAACTGTGAGACAGAGTACTGGGATTTAATTACTTACCACGACAGCCTTTCTGTAGGAAACGTCTCTTGCACTTTTTGAACCTCTCAACGTAGGAACTTTCTGAACAACATCCATGGACCAGCTTCTCCGAAACATGTTGTTCTTACTGTTCATCTCCGATTTTTTAAGCAAGATGTTAGTATCCGAAGCATTGCGTAACATCTGACGGTCCTCGGCCAATAACTTCGCTTTCCTCCTCCCATTCTGGCTAACCTTAAGGTGATCAAAGCAGTACCTGAGGAACTCGGAATTATCATCCATTTCAGGACTACTGTCATCGCTCAACGTGCACTCTCTGGACGGTTTCGCAAAGTTGCAAGCTGCTGAGCGGTTTCTACTGACTTTTTTACTACGACGAGTCTTCCTTATGAGCAAACACGTGTCGCTGTACCGCTTAGGCTTAACTTTTCTTTTCTTCCGTTTGTGGTTCTCTGGAATGGCAACCAAATATTGGAAGTCCTTATCAGTAGATTCTTCCTTAAGCGGTCGAAGTTGCAACTTCGCGCTAATGGGTTCAGGTGATGAAACAGGAGAAGGTCCATCCGTTGAGTTAGCATCGCCAAGAATTCTAGGTCGAGGCTCAGCAAGTTTCTTGTGCGAGTCTTGTTCGATTGTATCTTCATAACGAGCCTCATCGTTCGACTCATCTGCTTGTGTAAAGGACGCTGTAGATTGAACGACCGGAAAAGAAGTTGGAGGTCGAGACTGGGACACTGTTGTGACAATAATTGTCGAGTCAAACTGACCCATGGCATCACTGCAACTAACAGCAGACAAGGAAGACAATGAGGAATTCACAGAATGAGACGAAGCGAAGGATACATCAAGAGCTGGAGGGACACTTGAATATTTGAGTTCATCTTTTCTTGGTACACCACTAATTACAGTCGCCGATGTAGGATACGACAAATATTTAACGCCCGGCAGTTGGAGGGGCTTGTCTTCCATTACTTCTACTTCTTCAGCTGGAGGCAGAGCGTCCCACGACGTCGTATTGAAAGCGGGAGGTGCGTTGAGGGTCTGAAGAGCAGGTCGCACAGGAAGAGTATGTCTCCGGCCATCAAAGTATTGGATTGGCACAACACAATACGCAGGTAGATACGGTTCACTTTTACGACCAACTCTTGGGGGATCAGGCAAAGTCAGCATCTTAGATACAAATGGTTTACTACTACTTTCGTATGAAGGACTAGGTAACCGTGTATCTTCCATTCCACTAGTTTTTGAATACCTGCCAATAACATTCATATTTGCTGTGATTAATTCATTTTCATTATTGAAACAACCCACAGCATTCTTCCCATAACCCGGGATTGAGTGCCTACCGTCATGATAGTCTCTGTTTATATTTGAATTGTTTGAAGATATGGAATTTCCCTGCGTAGAAGTGGATGCTCGTCTAAGATCGAATAAGGAAATAGGAATCTTAGGAACATCACACACTCCTTTCCGCCTATTTTTTTCCTGAAACTTATCTTTCTTAAGTTGTGGTGTCGGGGCAGGAGTCGAAGGCGTGGGCACGAAGTAAGTCTTTTGAGAGAGTGGGACGAAGGCTTCATCAAGAGAATGGGAGCGGGACAATCTTGGTCCAACCCGTACAAGCTGGCAGGGAGAAGCGGGAGCATCTGGATGCTCGGGAGAATATATGTTCGACAAGGAGTTGATGCCCAGACTAACACGCCTGCGATTGCGAGGAAGTGTTCCATATAAACGTGGACAATCTCCAGTTCCTAAATTACTGGACGAGGCCCCCATACTAGCGTCAGACAGGGATTTTTGTTTCTCAGTCACCTGTAAAAAAGTATAAGAGCGATTGAAATTGGAGAGTTTTCCAAAATCTTCAGAATTAGATAAACACTTGCGGAGTTCTGAATTACAATGCGAACTCCCTTTTTCAATATTCTTCGGTTGAACACATGTTTTTAATTGAGAATTTCGAACAGGGGGCTTAGGAGGAAGAGTGTTTTTTCCTCCAGTGGAAGGGCACGGTGGACTGTGGTTGCTGAGCTTGCGCCTTAAAGTTACATCATTTTCGTTAATTTTTTCAAGATGCTCACCGCCCTTGGAACCAGAGAAAATTGACGAGGTTGTTTTATCGTCCCTAAGCTTGTATATTTCCTCCTGTACAATGGCATCAAAGTCCTTAAGGAGACTTTGCGACCAGGTCTGGAGATGCTGGTCCCTCCAGGAAACTCTCTGCAAAGAGGTCCGGAAAGCAGGGGGAGAAACTCGCTGCACAGGAAAAAACTTTTTAGCAGGAGATTTTTTCCTCAGGTTTGGAAAGCCAGAAGGTTTTGGGGAACTAGATAAGTTAGGAGAGAGGCGCTTGGGAGAATGATGGCGAGATTTTAGAAGAGGAGGAGACTTCTGCTGGAGCTGCTGATGGATTTTGCGAACTTGAGGAGGCGATGGTAGACTCCTCGGCGTTGACTTTAGAGAAAACTGTGGACTATGAACAGCGTCCTCTCCAAATGTCGCGCTTATTTCATCCTGAAACAAAAATGCAACTTAGAAAACAGTCGTAAAATTAAGATAAAATTTTACCGTATGAAATAATTTGCATACGATACATGTCATAAATAAAAACGAAACGGATTCATGAGCAAGATAACTCTTGTAAGAGAAAATAACAAATTATCAATACAATACACAAAAATTTTAAATTAAAAACCTTTCTAGTTTCAATAAAAGATATCTTTCAGATATCACTTGTACCACGACTGAATATAAGCTTCATTAAAATACATAAAATACGAATATTCCTGAAACAACACTATATCTCTTCCGAGCAATAGACTTAAATACCAATTCTGCCCTTATTTAGCTGATGATGAACAAATATTTAGAAATTGAAAACATTAATTTTTAAAATCTGAAAATGAATACTAAATACAAAATAATTAAATATTATTAAACCTGAAAACATTTAGTCTTTTGAAATTGGCGAACACTGTATGAAAACAAATGCGCAGCACCGACCTATAACGTCGGCTAGATAAATGTAGGTGACATAGAGCGCCCGGACGTCGCCATTAACCGTGTTGTCATGACATCTCTTACTTCACTCGACCAAAATGATCTCTGGTGACCGCAACATCACAGCTTCATCTACAGCAATAAGTCCTTCGGTATTCGAGGTTGTAAATGAAACCATTATGCACCTAAAAGATAGTATATCACAATAATTAAATGTACCTAAATTAATGAATTACATGATAAAAGGCACAGAACTTGGCTCAAACCAAGTTGTGCACTCATTAAAAGATTTATTTGAATTTCTAATCTGTTGAATAAAAATGAGGAAAGGAAAAGGCACACTCACAAGGATGCAGTGGCCTCAGAATCGATACAATAAACAGACCCGTTCTGTTCGGCGTCTCGATGCACGACGCAGCCTCTCAGAGAAGGCAATTGGAGACCAAGACCCCTGATGCCATCATGTGCCTCTAGGGAGACTCATTACACCAAATGTTGAACCAGCTGGCGCCGTGCTCAACTCTTAAAGCACCATTCTCAACACAGAACGAGCAACAGCTATTATAACAATATTTGTTTTACCAAACGTGAGCAGTTTTGAAGAGGGAAACAACACCAAGAGATGGATGTAAATTTCACCTAGAAATAACGGATACAATGTTATCCATTTACTTCATAGATAAAAATGATCCCAAAGGAGATGTAAGGTACACTACTTACAAGCTATCTAAGAGATGGATGAAAACAACGAATGAAAACTAGAGATGGATAAAAAATAAAGAATGGAAAGGAATTTCATTTATGGCTTGTAATCATTGGTTAGAACTCTGCTTCTCGGTATAGTGGCATGGTTATGAACACAAAATCTTTATTTAATATTTTATTTTTCAAGTCAACACCATATTTGTGAAACGCATCACAGACGTGAACATAATTACAATTTACGCGTTACCACATTATCTTTGCTACCTCATTATCTTGGTTACTTCATTATCTTGGTTACCATATTATCTTGGTTGTTTCATTATCTTTACTGACTTATTATCTTTGCCACCTAATTACCTATTCTACCTAATTATCTTAGTTACCTCATTATCTCAGTTACTCGAGCCGACTAACAAGAACGCTTAGTTGAACCTCTCGATAACACTGAAAATTTATTAAATTTACGGAACGAGATGTGATCTGTACCTACAAGCTTCTTAAACACGCCAGCCAAGTTCTTGTGAAAAATTTGAATTAGACATAACCATTCAAAGACACAAGCGTTAGGCATCGGAAGTTAAGCAGCCACATCTCACGAAATAAGAAAGTTGTTCATAGCAAAATTGAATAAAATTATCATATGAATAGACAACAGTGGCCTCTTAAAACACGAGTCTTTAGAGTAAAGGTGTGTCAGTTACGTCGTTCATTACATTCATGAGAAACCGGCGCCGAGTTTGACTTCATAAGAGCAAAGCAAACTGTAGAGAGACGGCATATATAGGTAGTGTGGTCCCAGGCTGCTTGAGGGCTCTGCCTCAATGGCGTGTTCCATCACTCCATTTTCTGCTTGTTGCTCGTGAATGGGGCCCGTTGATCACACAAGATAGTGCGTCGACCACACTCCGCCTTTCCTCAGATTTTCTTCTAATAATAAGTCCCCACAGAAAAATCTAAACAAGTTCTCAGAAACGGAATGTAAATTTATATCCTCCTCAGAATTTCACTCAAGGGAGACATCTATCACGTCTAAACACGCATTTTTAATCCAAGTGTTAATCAGTCATTCTAAGATGATACAAACATTAAATCCACAGACATACATCCGGGAAGTTTAAAAATCAACGGCGTGAGTATGAGCAATATTTGTGTTACAAGGAAATTTTAAATACAAAAGGAGACGAAAGTGAAGTACCCAATTAGCATTTCCTTGCGCTGCAGCACAGAAATAAAATGAATGTTTAGAACTGCACTTGCACAGTTCAGTGTCGTCCCAGTTTGAGTGTTCACATTCACCAGCTCCGACACAGCCAGCGTGATTTGCTAATTTTGCATTAACGCCAAATTATGGAAGAGGCGTCGACCCAGAGTCGATATTACGGCAGCGAGCCATCAAATCTTCGGCTGTCATTAGATTGCCAATGCAAAATTTGGTGGTGACAGTGGAAGTGCAGTTACTAAGTCAATTCGTAATTAGCAGACACAGGAATAAACTCCCAGTGTCAGTACATTCGTTTAGATATACGTCAGTGTTAAAGGCATACTGACATCTAGACAGGAAGACTAACTCATTGAAACCCGGCAAGTGTTAGTATTTAAAACTGGAGCAGAGAAACATGTTCATAGACTAGCAGCATCCGGACATGGCTGGTACAATGGAAGCGTTTGGTAATAAATGAAATTGTTCTAGTAACGAGTACCACTATATTGTGAGATACATAACTGTTCAAAGGAAGCACTTAGACTATAGGTCACCTTACCTAAATAAAACGAAAACTCGAGCAAAAACAATTGCCTAGGTCAGAGGTTCTCAACCAGAGGTAAATTTACTAGGGCCTAGGGGTTAATTTACCCCTGGTTGAGAACCTCTGGCCCAGGCGAATCTCTAAAGATAACTGTCAAATACAGAAAAAGATTATGCTACTACGAATTTATCGTAGAGGTAACTAAGACTGTACGACAGTCGCAAAATTTGAAGAAAGCCGAGCTCCGTCCAACAATTTAAAAACAGAAAAGATGCCACTCATTAGCTGAATAACGAAGCTGGTAAAAACGTTCTTTTATTTAGATTCTGGACATCCGGTTCTTTCTATAATTTAACAGGATAATCGTTCACTAAAATATCCATGGTTCCCGCGGGCTTTATGCTTTTAGTTGAATGCTTTGAACTGAATAAAATATTCACTATAAAGTACTTCATTGACTTGTTTAAACCATTCGGTCATCTTTACGAAAACATAGAGAACATGGCACAAGAGAACGCAATGTCGATTAACTATTTATACTCCTTTAATTATGTTTACATTTCTGCAATTATGACCATCAACCAAGTCAAGAAAAGCGGAAGCATGCAAATTAAGAATGACCTTCACTAGAATAGAACAATTTGAACACACATATAAACGTATGAAATTATAATTATCAGCAGGGTAAAGAAGAGCAAAGGTACGCCAATTAATAATAACGACCGAATGACAATGAGTCTTCCATCTTAGGCTCGTAATAAAACAACATCCGGAGCTAAATAATACATCACGACCAGACAATTGGATTTATAAGACAGCACGAAGAAGACACTAGTCTCTGGTGCTCATACTCGTGACAAGCTTCATAACCTCAAAGTTAACATTAGATTGATTCACGAGTTATGAACAATTTGTATGAGTTTTTCACTTTATAAAATTTAATACCTACCGCATACGCCTCCCAACGAACCTGTTTAACACAAATTGTGCATGATATTTTGGTATATCCACGAGAATGTAGGCACAGACTATCCTGTCGCTGCATGTACGTTGAAGTCAAGACAGTTTCAGCATGAATGAAGTGTAACAAGATAGTAAAGAGAATGCGTAGATGGTATGACCAAGAGGATTGGTGATGTTCTGCATTCTACACATAAAGAAACATTGAAATTACTCATACGCAGCCCTTTAATTAGATAACTACAGTACTGAAATAATAAATCAGTTGACACGGAGGGAAAATAACAACCAACCGTATTGAAAACCCCTCTAACAAAAAGAAAATCTATTTTGGTACTTGTTTACCTCACACCTAAATCATTGCAATTAAATCACGTGCAGATTGTATTACCTTGTTAAAATATTTATGAAAGTAATTACTATCATATCACCAGCTTGGTCGACTGGTTCATCACCAGCTTGGTCGACTGGTGAGCGAATCTGCTTGCGAGCGAGAAGACCCGAGTTCGAATCCCGCTGCCGACATGGTTGACGCAGCTAGAAATACGGCATGGGACTTGGGTAAAACAACCGAATAATTATCAAAGTTTTTATCCGACCCAAGAATGGGCCAGAAGATTCGTTCCTATAGCCTCATTCTATTCTATTCTATTCTAGTGTTCAGATATGAAACAGTGCGGCACATTCGAGCTTTAACGTGACGCTGTTTTCGAACTAGTCCGATATAAATTAATTGTGCCACCGAAATATCAGTTGCTCAAGCGACAAATGCAACCGAAAATGATCTTATGAACAATTATACATACTAATTAAGTAACTGGATGCTCTGTCCAATTATAATGTCTAAGAAAACAACGTCATTGCTACAGAAGCGTCGCACGCGATTCTGCATGAGTGATGCTGAAATTGTTTTTAAAAAATTACTTTTCCTGCGTCTGAAAGCCACGCATGTTTAAGTTCACGCTTAGAGTAGTTGACACAGTCCTACTTTGACTGAATATTACACCGCTGAGGGAGAAAGCTATTTTGTGCGAATGCATTTGATTCGAATAGCCTGCACCTTACTCGTAGAATGTAGGTAATGCAAACAAGTATACCAGGAAAAAAGTATTCATCAATTTAAAAAGGTGACAGCACAGTGACACGTACACTGCATTTACAGTACATAGATTTGATAGCAGTACTTGAAGTATAATGATTTCAACTCTTAAATATAATTTTAAACCTAACCACACAGCAAATTTTAAAGAATTGATGGTTGTCAGTGATAAAATCATAAGGGAGTTAAAGTCAAGACTTTTATTTCAGCACTAAGGGCCCTTCAGCCACGACCTGTTTACAGAAACATGGAGAGCTGATGGGAAAGAAGTATCATTGACCTTTGGGAAGTGAATGAACAAAGTAATTCTCGACTCGAGCAACACATCTCCATGCACTAGGAAGGCTATTATAAATAAATCAGTTGAGACGATGACAGCTAATTGGTGGGCACGCGACTCCACCGTGCAGCTTCATCCCACGATATCAAGCCAAATTCATGACATTATATATATTATAAAGCATTAACTAACGTCCCAGAGGGAGAGTTTCTGAGTCTAAGGCCCCTATACGGAAGCTCGTAACTGAAGCGGTCGTCTTGCCGGGGTGAAGCTAACTCGACCCACGGATAACGAACACCATCATTAGTACATGACTAGTGTTCAGCTAATGGCAGCATGACATAACATTCATTGCAGGTCTTTTGAGAGGGAAATCTCGAGAAAACACTCCTACATTCACTGGTAGTATTTCTAAATTCGGACTAAAAGGAGCAGCCAAGCAGAAAAAAAGGGGTGGTGAAGATCTTAATAAAACAGTAATTTCTTATTCTTGATCTAAACTGAGTTCCTTAGAGAAGTGATTCAAATTTACGTAAAGTCTTTGGCGTTGAATTAGTTTTGAATTTCAAACTGGCGCCTCCAAACTGATGATGCGAAAAGTTATACAAATTTTTAATCTTTTTAGTGTAAATTTGCTAGCACCTACGAAAAACCCGGTAGCTCAATGTCTTCACGACCATTCAGCAGTTAAAATTTAGGAAAAAATTATCTAATACGAGGTGCTATATCGATGTTACACTTATGCAGTAAATAAAATTTGTGTTATTCTACCAAAAATATATGTATTTCATTAGCCCTTCTATCACAAGCAAATGAAAACGAACAATCAACACAAAAAAGGCCTGTTTAATAAATTTATAAGACAGTAAAACCAATTTGCTTCGCGTTATGATCCCACTTTATACACAGTATGTTTTTCTGTCGTAGGAAGTTGAGAATCGAAGTTGAGAAAAAGTCTCCGAATGCACAATCAGGGCCTAGCTAATGATGCGTACAAGGCAGGGATTTCAGAAAAATGTATCCGGGCATGCATATTCTTAATAGATCAGACGAGTAATCTTTTCGTAAAAAGAATATGTTAGAACAGGAGGACACGCTTCTCAGTTCTCTCGTTTCATATATGAGTAGAAATGCAAGGTCTACTCAAGTGTTAAACCAGACTCTGATGGGCGCTTCGTCAAAACCGGAATAATCGCATCTAACCTTTATTCGCTTCCCTAGTCGGCGTACCGACGTCTTCATCCACTTGGTCACTAAGAAAACAGCGACTTTGTAGATGCTAAAGGTGACCAATTAACTCCTGGTTACCATTTGATAGGATTCATCTGCAATATAACACCAATTACGTCACTAACGCTGACATTACGTCATCTCGATCGCGTGTCTGCTCACCACACAGAGGATATGATATGGCGACAGACTTACAGTAGCAGAAGTAATTGGCATGTCACTAAACGTCTGCAGTGGGCACATCTACAAGATGAAATGATACATGTATTCAAAATTTAAACTGCACATTCGAAATTTCATATTTGATAAGAAAAACTCATAATACATTTGGAGACCAATGCCCATGCAAAATAATGATTACAAAATGAAGGGGTAGGAAAGTATTAGAAATAAGTCAGATGTTTATAAGTTTACTCTGAATAAATTAAGAAACTTGAAGAAGAATGCTCAGATAATATCAAATTTGAGAGCTTATAAGCTAGATTTTTCATTTTAAAAAACAGCATCCACGTTCACATTTCTTGAGAGACCAGTTCAGTCTATAACGAAGACCCTCAGGACACATAAAAAGCTGCACCTCGTATCTTTATTGACATCCTTTCAATGATTCTCTTGTTTTAGTCCTACAGAGAAACTCAGCAAGCACAGCAAAGAATCCAAGGAAAATGTAAATGCTCCACGACATTTACAACACGCTGGATATTGCGTTTCTAATTATGACAAAATAATTTAACCATCGAGAAAATCAACTGAATACAGGAATACCACATGAAAATTTCACTTGTATACAAAAGAAACAAAGGAAAACCAGTATGCATATACAGAAAAGAGTATACGAGCGCACATCTAAAACCACACAACATAGACATCAGTATACAGCACATCAATCAGCATAGAATTCTGTATGCACACAGAAGTGGCCACGCAGACACAGAAAGTCTTCACCTCTGCCTCACAGACTGCAGAAGCTCAACGGTTCGCATCATCATTAAGCAACTCAAGAACAAGCGACCTATTGAGCACGGATGAGCAGCATAATGCGTCCTTCTGCATTGATACGCATAAACATAGGCAGGAAGCGCACTGTACACATCAGCTCCGAAACACCCCAAAGGATATAGTGTCTCAGCTCGAGTGAACACTTCTGCCTATGTCACGACTGAAGCAGCCAAGACTAGTGAGTGAACTGCTTCGGTAAAGAAGTCAGTGCAAACATGTGTGTTCTTCTTACTCTTGAGCATCAACCAGGGAAAATAGACATGTATTCTCCACAGAATGTACTAGCTAAGAGAAGCGAATCGTAATCGTTACATCAAGAATGTAAGGCGTAAGGTTTGGTTCAGTACTGGCGATAATGTTCACAAGTGACGAGGCTCAAACATTGACGACTGAAGCGCAACCATGGATGGCAGATCATAGTATGCAAATGTGTCTCGCCCTCGAACACTACATGCATGTTACATTACACAACATGCATGCATATCACACAACATGCATGTATATCACATAACATGTATGTATATCACACAACATGCATATATATCACGCTACATGCATGTACATCACACTACATGCATGTTACATTACACAATATGCATGTATATCACACAACATACATGTATCATACATCACACAACATGCATGTATCATACATCACACTACATGCATGTACCTCACACTACATGCATGTACATCACACTACATGCATGTACCTCACACGACATGCATGTGCATCACACGACATGCATGTACATCACACTACATGCATGAACCAGTACAAATACCCCAGATGCCATCATAGAAATTAAAAGGTAATTAAGAGGGTTTAGACGGAGGACATCATGCCGTTAAGAGACTTTTTTGTTTTGTACTAAAATACAATTTTCTTTATTTAAAAGCACAAACTGTATAAAAAATAGGATACCTATATATATATATATATATATATATATATATATATATATATATATATATATATATATATATATATATATGACCAGCCAGTAAATTTGTTTTTCTTGTATTTAAATCAATGTTCAGATACCTAAAGCATGCGCATGATCCTCTTAAAAACACTGTATTTGTACTTGCAGCTATTGAAGGCCTCGACAGCACAGTTATATGAAGAGATTTCTGTCAATGATCACCTAAAAAGTGAAACTCAAAGCAAGTTTGAAACGTAAAAATTATTATTTTTTGTTATAGCATTTAATCATTGAATGAGATCAAACTTTCTTTTCACTTTCATCACGACCATAAAAAAGGTTGTATACAGAAATGTTACAAAACTTCTAATGATTCCCTTTCGCGATTAATTTAAATTTTGGTTGCACCAGGCAACGGCAGCGTTATTTTATCACCAACAAACGTCAAAATCTTAATACTAACGATCGCCTTTACTTCTACCTAATTAAATGTTTCGATTTCGGAGTGGATGGAAGGTGTTTCCAAAATATTGTAAAAACCAAATTTTCCTACGCGCAAATGAGGTTAAATTGTATTTTACGGCACAGTTCTATTCTTCCCTTTAGTGCCTCCATATGATGAATACGACTGACCGATTATAACACAGCTCAAAGAATGATGATCAGTTAGAAAGCTGTCGCGCTCTCACGTGGTAGCACAGGTGATGGTTCCACCCTCTTTCACAAGCACCAGCACGACAGCCTGTTTGTTTGTGAAAACTTCTGAGTTTGTTTTTGCACTAGGTGTCAATTATAAGACGTTAATGAAGCGCTTGCCATCAATGGACAGCTAATATGCAGCAACAACAACCACTGATAGCGCAGAGAACCTGCTTCTGTAACTCGACGCCGTGGAGTCAAATTGGCAACCGGAGATTGGTGGTGGGTTGCCGCCGCGTGCTCTACCTGTAGCTCGCCTGCAACTCAAGTACAGGCTCTCTCCACGTCAACACCAATACTCAACGATGATGGTGACTGTGATCAACTGATCAATTAAACGCGTGACTGGTTTACTATTCACAAGGGGAAATACTAACAAAAGAGTTTTTTCAAACAATATCAGGGCCGTTTTCCTACGTTTACTAAACATCTGAAAATGAAAATCATATGAAAGTACTGAAAAACACGATTGCAACGGAACATAAAGATTGTGCCAACCTCATTTTCAAAACATTTTTACACTCTTTAAACTCAAAGCAAGTGTTCAGCGAAGAATAACGAATTTAATTATTTAAAACAACCAGTACCTATAGAGGGTTCAGTAACGTTATCTGAATACGACGATTGGTAGATATTAAAAATAAGAACGTCCACAAATGAATTAGAGTATTTTAGATCGAAAGCAAGCTCTACCTAAAACAGATTTTTTCTCATGAAATTTTAACATGAAGCTAACTTCAAAACCATGTTATTTGTAAAAAACTAACAAATATAATTGAGAATTGACCTGGGAACATGATCAAACATCTTCCAATTTTTCTATATAATAAAGTGAAGTCAAGTCCCGTACACTAACACAACACGTATCTTTACTCCTTTTATGCAAGTTTCATTCATTCATCAAAATATATAGCAATAAGCGACTGGCTATGGAGCTGGAGGTATGTCACAAGGGTTGGAGGAGTGTGGAGGCAACCATAAATGAACGGAATAAGTCCTTCACAAGAATAGAATTCTACGAATTCAGTAATTATGTTCAAGGAAATTTCCATCGTTAGGATTTTGTACCATCTTTATCACTAAGCAATATGAATTTTGCCCAGAGATTCATGACCGAATAATCTGTTCTTCTTACAATTACGTGAATAGCAAAATCTATAGCAAAAAGAAATACCTGTGGCGCCTGACGCATGTACGGAACGGCTTGCGGGCACAGCTCGGCTGTTTCAGAAGCAGCAGCAGCTTCTCTGTAAACAGAGCTTCCCCACTGATGATGGTCTAACATTCGTGTTTTATGAGCTACCTCAGTTGTTCAGGGCTGCCACGGAGGGATGTACCTCTACTGTGAACTACACTAACCGAGACACACGTTCTCTCATGTTTACGCTCTGATTTAACATAAAAATTCAGTTTATTAGTCATCGCATTAGATGTAGTTAACCATATTCCTCGAAGCAATCTACTCATTAATTTGTTTTCTTGGTGAAAAAATCATAAACAGTTTCACAAGAGTAATAGCATTTCTACCCAAGCACAACAGTAACTTGCACAAGCACAGCAGTAACTTGCACAAGCACAGCAGTAACTTGCACAAGCACAGCAGTAACTTGCACAAGCACAGCAGTAACTTGCACAAGCACAGCAGTAACTTGCACAAGCACAGCAGTAACTTGCACAAGCACAGCAGTAACTTGCACAAACACAGCAGTAACTTGCACAAGCACAGCAGTTACTTGCACAA
>VCRD01000524.1:255566-267132 GCA_006783055.1 Trinorchestia longiramus
ACTTGCACAAGCACAGCAGCAACTTGCACAAGCACAGCAGCAACTTGCACAAGCACAGCAGCAACTTGCACAAGCACAGCAGCAACTTGCACAAGCACAGCAGTAACTTGAAACAGAAAAGGATTTTCAGCTCAGCGACCTCGTGCTTCAAAAATTATAAAGCAAGCACAACGTAGCCAAACATTACGCTGACTAGGTTCGCTAGATTCGTCCTGCCTGCAATGAGCTGCATGTAAAATGCAATAGCATTCATTGCATTGAGACGTGCAGTTTTGAAATTCCCACTGAATAGAAGCTGAACAATTGATTGGAATGTTATCAAGCCTCCTCAAATATACAACCTGGTCTACTCTGTGTGAGGCTCGTTTTGAGAGATCTGGTGCATTTTTATTGATTTGACGGTCAGCTGTGGTCTACAGCCATGATTCAATGATTAGTTGCGCACGAGCAACTGCTACAGGAAAGGAAGAAAAAATTTATTATAAAACCTCAAAATAAATTCTGTTACGTCGAATTGGATGTACCAAAAATAAAAATAAAAGCTAAACAAGAGTCAATCGAGTTTATGACTGAAATTTGCATACAATATTTGTCAAATTAGAGAATCATTGTTCGAATGCTGTAATATTTATCGTGCCAAATTATATTACTATCAATTCAAAAGTGTTAATAGATTTGAGAATAAAGTGCAAATTATTTTAGCCAGATCACAACTCATTAATACAAAGCGGCCAGAAAAAAGAACACATGGAACGGCGGTACAGTATTGTGAAATACCTTAAAGCAGCAGCAACTTTCTCTTACGTTAGAAGTTTCCCTTACACTGTGACACAGGAGAAAATTTCCTTCATTTTCAAATAACATCACAATACCAGCTTTTCCTGCGTCCTTCTTTCAAATGGTATGCAATAATGAGTTAGTAATATAAATTCAGTAAGTAGAGGCAAGCTTTGAAATTCCTCGAGACCAGCATAATTAAAAAAGTTCTGCGGAACCCCAATTCTTTGCTTTCTAATTGAAATACTACAGTGCAAACTATTCCCTGGTACAACTAGAAGCAATAAGACAAATTTTTTACACGATTTTAATTTCTATGAGGAAGTTTTATAAAAACGGTCGGACGAAGCAGCGTAAAATCATTGGGAACGCCTTAACCTTGAATAAAGCAAGTAACACTCAAGAAGATCACACACGGCTACGGTTCAAAGAACAGCACATCGTAAAGTGACTCACGTAAACTAAGGAAAGATGACCTCGCCAACACGCATGGTTCTTTCTCGCTTACGTACACAAGCGCGACAACAAGAGCTTCCAAGAAGCCCAACTCTTAGGGCCCATACGAACTGCAGTGTATGGTGGACACAGGAGAATCTATGGCATCGAACAAATAAAGAAAGAAAGTATCAAGTGATGCTGAATTGCGTCAGGAAAGCCAAAAAATTACTAGTTTCCAATGCTGTTTTACGAATTTCTAAAGAAAAGCATAAGAAGCGAATATCGATGAGTGGTAGATTAGAAGAAAAATTGATCGCAGTTATTTACGTTCGCCTGTTTCCTATAATTTAACTTCAAACATGAAATCATGAGAGAAATAAAATCCTCCGAACGTGGGCAATTCAAATATTTTCGAGGACAAATTAACATCAAGGGGGAATGCATTCAGAGACTCTAAAGCAAGTAAACACTACAACAGTGAACGTTCATAATTTCAAGAAGAAATTGCAAATGCCGTAAGACAAAACGAGTTTATATCAGTGGCACAAAATGTGCGAGTAATTGTCAAGAGAACACATTTATGAGAACTATAATAAGATGCTTCGGGATTTTACATCACCAGCTTGGTCGACTGGTGAGCGAATCTGCTTTCGAGCGGGAAGACCTGGGTTCGAATCCCGCTGCCGACATGGTTGACGCGGCTAGAAATACGGCATGGGACTCGGGTAAACAACCGAATAACTATCGAAGTAATTATCCGACCCAAGAATGGGCCAGAAGGTTCGTTCCTATAGCCTCATTCTATTCTATCTAGGATGGTTATGAAAGGAACGGCAGATGAGTAGATCTTAATTCGTTTTCACAAACCACTACAACAATAGCCAACAAATACTTGACCCTTTCTAGGTCAGCGACCTGCTTAGTGGTAGCCGGTGGTCTTAGTGGTCTGGTCACAGGTGCTTATGCTGAGTCACATCTGCCACATCACACGTACATTTCTCACTCAGACTAAGCAAGAGAAAAGGCCACTCACATTCTCCATTCATGCCCGTTCTGCCTCACATTCAAGCAAGCTTTACAATCATACCTCTGTGTATACCACAAGAATAATTCAGAGTACTACAAATAACTATACGAGGTGAAGAAGTTAGGAAAATTTTGAACCATTAAAATTTATTAAAATATTGTGTCGATTTACCTAAAATTATTACTCTTGCAATTCATTAAATACAATTCCAAGAATGGTGCGCTACATGAAATGGCAGCGAGCGAAAAAGGGGAAACTTTTCTCCCAATATGATGCATCTATTTTTAAGGTGCAAAGAAGTTAGAGAAACATTGTTAATGCTAAAAGTCCTAAGAAAAATTGCATCATAGTAATAACCATTAAATTCATAGAAACGAACTCGACAGAATGAAATCGATTAGCGAGCTGCAGGAATTTTTTCCACGCTGGTTAATTAATTGTACGTTGAATCTAAATCCTCGCGATTTTACGCTCTGAGGATATTAGAAGAGAAAGGTTTATGTTGCAATTTCTGATACTTTGCAAAAATTAAAATAAATAATTAGTCAGAAATTAAGAACATAAGTCCAAAGATTCTGGAAAAGTGATACACGGAACCATTAAAAAAACCATTTGTTTAAACATTAGCGTAGGTTACCCAAATAATATTATATTCTATATTTATAATGTAAATTAAGTTTCAAAACATCCATCATTCTCAATTATCCAGATAATTTTGGTTTTCATATTTGTCTCGTTACTGGTATTTTGAAACGGAAAGAAAACTATGCGTCATCCTCTGCATATGGAAAGCATCTCCTGCACCAAGTATAGCTAAATTAAAGTTATATAGAATTAAGAGGCAGGTGCGAAAGACTGGATAAAATTCAACAAAGAATATATTGAGAATTTTTTTTTAGTCCCATTGTAAAAAAAGTCGTTAAGTACGTTGTGCAGTGACTCTCAATTCAGCAGAATTGAGGGTTCTTTTCAAATACGGAATTTTAAGAAATTAAATAACGTGAGTGACTTCTAGCACAGCGTCATAAAACATTTGTTTTATGCTCACAAGAACCCCGATGACGCCAGCGCCCATAGCTTAGCAAAATTATAAGCCACTTTACATTTAAGTACTCTGTAAGGTATGATAACGCGAGTCTCTTAGTTGAAGCGAATTAAGGCCGTCATCACAAGGCTATCAAAGTTTCAGAGACCATTAAACTTGACAGAGTTTTGTACAAGAGCTCCAAGTAACCAACCACATATGTAGTCGTGCCGCAGATATGTGACGTCGCAAATGGCTTCTCGCTCAAAGTTTAATGGGTGACCAGTTGAGATTAATGGAGGACATCAAAATGAGAGCCGAGCAGCCAAGTGATGCCCCATTTGTCACGCACAAATTCGAGAGGCGAAAGATCTACTGCCCGCAGACTTGATTAAAAGGTGCCTAAGTCTTCAATAAGTTGGAAACAAAGAGCTGAGAGTTTTGAATTTTACAGCAGGAGCTGCTCATCAAAGCAATACGATATACTTCGACCATAATAAAAGAGAATAAATTACTATTAAGTTGGCAGAGTAGTACAGTGCACATCAGAAAGTTACTAGTGAATATTAACACAAAATGTTACTGTAAGAACATCCAATGCCAGAAACATGATAAGCAGTTTAAAAGAATTCTGAACATCTTGGATGGCGTTCCTACATCTCTTGCTCAGAAAGACATAGTCAACACGGTGACACACAGCCAACGCACAGAAAGGAGGGAAAGCATGTGTGCATATCGGTTGCGATATCAACAGAGATGTAATGTATTTTTTCAATAAATTTTAATGAGACTACACTTCTGATACTATGATGTTACCGTGGATTGTTGAATCTCAGGATTTAACCAACGAAATCAAGAAGAAAAGCGAACAAAAGCAGTAATTCGGTTGGTCAAAAAAACAAATGGAAATTGCTGAACAATGTCTTGCAAAATGACCGAGTTGAAAATGAATCTACACAATGATCTGCAGGAAAGAAATATATTCAAGTAAGGTTTTAAAAAAATTGCCAAAGGAAGGAGCAAAAGCCAAACGTCCTTTGGAGCACTGAACCAAAAAAAATACTTAAAAATTATTGATGACGTACTCCCTACAATGCGCAGAAGAAAAGCAAGGAACAAGCATGCGCAGAACTGACGCTGCAAATAGCAAAATAATGAATGATGAGCTTATGAACAATAAAATATCCAGATATTCATTGACATTACGTAATAGCGGAAATAATGGTGAGTGACAACAAATCGATGAACTGGATTCCAAAAATTTTCTTTCCAAACAAAGAACCAAACCGCTACGCTGAATACTATTTTTTGCACTGAACTTTTTTCAAGCATTTAACTTTAAAAATTCATCTACGTTCTAAGACGCCAACCCATGGCCAATAACTACAACTATAATTCATTGTAGGGAACGCACGCATACCACGACAGGCATGTTTCTTCCAGCAGACCTCGCTTGTCTAAGCGTCGTTGCATCACAAGTCTATTTTTTGCACATCAAAGGGGACGATTATTCTTCTGAATATGCCAGCTGCTCAAGCATCGATCTTAAATATATGGGAGTCCTTGTCCGCCACAGTAAAGCATCATATAGACTTGTATATCTCGTAGTATACGGGAGAACAAGGTAACTAACACTGGGTAATAAAGAAACATGATTAAGAAAGTATAACAGACGTTCGGTTTAACAGAGATGTTTATATGTTTCATAACCTTCGGAATTTATATTGAAGCTAGCAAATAATGCTTCTAAATAACATTCCACAAAACATGACAGCCTTACGGGAGAAAGAATTAGGATGCAATGCAATTTAATAAAGCTGCAGTTTTAGCGCTAAAATAAAACACGACTTTAGTTTGGAACAGAACTAAACCACAGCAGAAGGACAATATATGTATGGTACAAAATACGGAGAGAAAAAGGAAAAAGCAACTTGCAGAACGTCTACTCGTCTAAAGACGAGCGAGATCCATCATAAGGAAGGGATCCAGCAAAGGGAAGAACATATACTCGCCGGAAGGCAGACAAGATTAAGCAAAGGGAGCCGCACAGAGCCACCGCAGTTTGGCGCCACTATGGCGCATGCCACTCATGCCTCTTCACAGTATGATCCTAAGTTAACCGCTTTAATATATGAACAAAAGCTTCTTGGATTCTTATAGCCAATAGACCGCCTGCAGATGCATATTTAGCACCACTTGAGAGACGTCTACGCTGTTCCGCACCGCTATTGTATAGTGTCATCATGCATCCTCACTTTAGTTAATGTAGAAGAGTGCCTCATGCTTTCGTTGTCCAATGAAATAAATAAGTCTTGTTTCATGCGTAAGGAAAAAGGACGATTCGTCAATCATTCGAGCATTCAATAATTCTCCTCCATTTACCATACCCCATTGACTTATTGTTGCCATTTGTTTTTATACTTTGACACGGTGAGCGTTTGGATATCAGTGTCGAGATGTTACATGATTCAATTAAACTCTTTGTCTTCAAAATAGAAGTTCAAATAATAATATAACACATATAATCATCACAGCTCAAACAAAACTCATTACAAATTTTAAAGTCTGTTTCGAACCTTTTTCGCAGAAATAAATCTTACCTAAACCCTTAACCATATTTTATCATCATTTTCCCCAATGTAGGAGGAATTGATATTTGTTCTTTGTACTGTGTCTCATATCACAAGCTCATTCCCTAAAAGTTGAACACTGAAATCGAAGAGTACAAGAAACCAGTATTCATATGAGAATTCATTACCCATTTTCGGTTAAGTATAAGTTTGTAACACTGAAATACAAACACAAATACGGATAATATACATTTGTGTTCAGGGAAGCAGCACCAAACACAATTTAGGAGGTGCAAGGACAGGCAACAGGCGCGTTCCTGAGATGCTGGAGCATCAATTCCAGGCTGCAGGAATGACGGTCACCACAATACAAGGAGAGGCAGGGGAGAGAATAGCAAGACAGACCACAACGCGGTTCCGACACTCAACTTCTTCCTTAACCAACTATCCATTGAATTTATTTTTCAACATTGCTACATTCCCGAATTTATTTTTAGTATTTTTGTACTATTTTACCATTCATTTGCTTATTTATTTTTAAATTGTTGTACTAAAAGTGTTCAATACTCGTCTGATCCGAAAATGCGATTTAAAACTAAATTCTAGTAACATTTGAACTTTAGTTCTAATGTTGCATATATGAAACACTAGTAGATGATGGGCCAATTACACTAATTTTTGAGCGGTTTCCGTTAGATAAAATTAAGTAAAATAATGTAAGATTAAAAAAGCCCTCGTATACATTGCATACGGTAACGCTTCTATTGTAATGTTTAAAAAAGTATTGATACATGAACAAAAGGTTCAATCTTTCCCAATACGTAACACAAAAAGTTAATTTCAAAACATTATATCTTGCTCATATTCTGAGTTTCACGATCGATCAACAGAGTTTCAAATGAAGTCTAGCTCTCCAACAACACACGGGTTCGATCCCATGAACAATTGATATCAAGGTTGCAGAGTAAGATGGCTGCAGTTACTGCGCAGATTCTGTTCTTGAGTCTCCGAAGAATCTGTTCTAAGTGACATGCCGAGATATTGCCTTCTAAAACTACAACACTGAACATCGATCTCATGCATACAAGTTATTTTCACGCATGTTCATAACAACCCTTTGACTCGTACAATGAGAAAATGACCCAAGTAAAATTGTAGTACGCCATTCATTGATTTGTGGCCTATTTAACGAAACATTTGATCACTAAACGTAAACTGGCCTCATATGAAAGATATATTTGTCAAGAGAAACATAATACGTGAGTAGATCTAAAGTTGAAAGTTCATTTTACTCATATTGATGAATGAAATTATTCCACACAATTCATGTATAAAGATGAACAGTTCGTTATGTTGGATTGGTCAACAAATCCTTTCGGTTTGTAAGAGAAGTTGGGATTGATACAAATAAAGTTTTTTTTGGCTTTAACCCAATACAACTTGGAAATTACAAGCCATCTTCAGAGAAACCTAAGTACTGATGAAACAAGGTACGAGAAACTAGAGGCAAGTAACGATTTAAAGACTTGTAGATAAAAAGTGTACTAGTCCGTAACTATCATACATGAGGTATTATCTGCTAAAACTAAGAAGGTATAAAAAATCATTCAAGCCGCTTCATGTTTGTGATAAACTTTCATAATGATTACAATCAATCGATCGAAACGAATTCCAACAGTGAGACGATCATGTAAAAACAAGTTCGAAGTGAAATAACTGTACCTTATATAAGTTGTTCCATGTATTTGTGAGGAAGAATTCAAAAGAGCTTCAACAACAAGCTTTATCGCAGATCAAGCCTGAGTAAACCGCAGCGAGATGACGTCAAAAAATCACACAACCCTAAAAATAATCCTCGGTTTCAGTCAGACAGTAAATAGCTATTGTGACCGCATAGGTTTTTTATAAGATCCCGCCTGAAATAGAACCCAATCGATGGAACACCGACTGCTTGAGTATCGTCAGCCTGGAGCGAGCAAAATATAGATAGACTGGAAAAATAAGTTAGTTTTACCAAAGGACATTCAAAGTGAGAACATTTCTTATAGAATTAAGTTTCTATTAATCAAATGGAATAATGGTTGTCATAAGAATCCTTAATGAAAAAGTATGGGAAGGAAAAGTGAAGTGAAACAGCTAACATGACGAAAAATTCTACGACGCGCCAATGAAACTAAAATTTCCCAGGAATTCACTGTTTTAAATATATATATATATATATATATATATAAATAATATATATATAATAATATATAATAATTATATATATATATATATATAAATATATATATATATATATATATATATATATATATATATATATATATATATATATGTATGTATGTATACATACAAGCTGTGAAACTAGGATAAAAATTTGATTAGAAGTAATGAATAAAAAATTATCACACATTTACTAACTAAATGAAAATTACGAGATCAAAATTCGGCCAGAACAAGCTCGAGTCAAATGTTGGGTTAAAGAAAATTTTTTCTCCCCAGAATGCTACGTGAGTTAGAATGTAACTTATTTAACTAAATTTCACGTGCAAGGTCTTGTGTCGAAGAATGTGAGAATACAGAAGCATATCAACTGTCACTGAAGCACCATATTATCTGCATGTAATACATCCAGTTTTCATGGATTTTCCAAAACGGTAAAACACACGTTTCTAACAGCAAAAAAAATTAGCTTGTATTACTCTGAAACATAATTTGAGTTCAAGAGTTACGCATAGAAATAGTACACTAGGACAATATAATAAGTATGACTGACATCACAGGAGCTCATCTTAAGTGCTCATTATGAGCGGCCGCAGCTAATGACCACACGCATAAACCTCACACAAGACTACAAGCCTAAGAACCTCTCATTAATACCAAAGATACAATTAAGACGCGAAGAATCACAATCACTCATTGACTATGCAGTCTCTCTAATGAGCATTTTATTAATTAAATAATACTCAGAACATCCGTAACACCAACGTTGTCAGCAGTTAGTTGGCAATAAAAATAAATCAGGATGTACGAAGGAATTAGCTGTGAATATACACGAGATCTACGGAGGATCTCAAGCAAATTTCCTAAAAGATTTAATGTTTAAGTCTAGTCAAAGGTACGAATGTTTCATTCTTATGTGATCAGATTTTAAAACTTAATTTTTTGACAAATATCAAATAATAACTGGAACAGAATTGTGACACTTAGAAACCAAGCATATATTTTAAATTGTAAAATATTTGATTCGAGCTAATTATTTATTGGCACAGAGAGAATAAAAACGTGCTGAAGTCATTGCTGAAAGTGCAATGAAAAAAAAAGTGAAAACACAATCCTTAAAATACGAGCATCCTATTTCTGAACTACTTTACCTTTGCATTCGTGCATTGGATATTGATCGCCTCATTTAGTTAGAAAGAACATTAAACGAAGTTTTCTAAGATTAGCATTTTATTTTGAAACACACTGAAGTTCAAGCAATTTTGCGCAGAATTCGAAGGATGACATGCGTTAGTCGCATTACAATCGCGAGACTCTGCCTGATTCCTTTCATGTCGCATCTCTCCCGTTAAAAAGGAAGGCACGCTGAGCGTAGTACAGGGGTCACCAAACTTTTTTCACAGTGGGCCGGATAACTGAAAGAATGACGAGCGCGAGGCCGCATAATCGTTCTGTTCAATACACAGTACAGTAAAGAATAGTAGGGGTAAATTCAATTTTGACGTCATAGAATTGTGTGGGTGTGGGGAGGGGGTCGGGGGGTCTCAGTGACGTATACGCAAGTCAACCANGTTGGCAATAAAAATAAATCAGGATGTACGAAGGAATTAGCTGTGAATATACACGAGATCTACGGAGGATCTCAAGCAAATTTCCAAAAAGATTTAATGTTTAAGTCTAGTCAAAGGTCCGAATGTTTCATTCTTTTGTGATCAGATTTTAAAACTTAATTTTTTGACAAATATCAAATAATAACTGGAACAGAATTGTGACACTTAAAAACCATGCATATATTTTAAATTGTAAAATATTTGATTCGAGCTAATTATTTATTGGCACAGAGAGAATAAAAACGTGCTGAAGTCATTGCTGAAAGTGCAATGAAAAAGAAAGTGAAAACACAATCCTTAAAATACGAGCATCCTATTTCTGAACTACTTTACCTTTGCGTTCGTGCATTGGATTTTGATCGCCTCATTTAGTTAGAAAGAACATAAAACGAAGTTTTCTAAGATTAGCATTTTATTTTGAAACACACAAAAGTTCAAGCAATCTAGCACAGAATTCGAAGGATGACATGCGTTAGTCGCATTACAATCGCGAGACTCTGCCTGATTCCTTTCATGTCGCATCTCTCCCGTTAAAAAGGAAGGCACGCTGAGTGTAGTAGCTTGGTGATATTAAAGACAACAGGACATAAAGAGGATCTCCGATGAAATAAAGCCACTGCATGCAGCATCCTCTCGTTTCAAGCAAAGAATTGAAACACAGCTTTTAGCGTTTGCTGCTCACTGAAACCAGTGTGGAGCAAAATTTCCCCTCGCTAACGAAATAGGTGTTGCAACTCTTACACATTTTCTGTGTCGCTTTATCAGACCACATATTCATTCCAATATGGTAAATTCCTATGCAATCAAGGAGCCTATACTCCGAGAAGATTAGAATGTTGTCGAAAGTGGAATTCCGTTTGAGGCAAGGAAATGAAGCTTATTTCCACAGTAAACCGCACCAAGTAAACACACCTCCTATTGAAGATTCCAGACACTTCAAAGGAGACGGTGCTCATCTAAAATAACTCGAGCAGAACTTAGAAGCCATTCTAGAGCTTGGCTTCTCCGTCAAACATCTAAATTACAAGAACAAGAGCACGCACTTGAAGGCATCAGTGGCATTACGAGTCACCTAAGAAGTCTAAGCTGTACAACGAGGTAATGAATTTGAAGTCCGTCAGTGGAGTACTTCCGTTCAAGCACGTATTTAATAAAACAGCTTCAATAGAAATTCGAGGCGAGAATTTATCAGAAGGTTTTGTCAGGAATTCTTGATCAGCAAGAATATCTAAAATTGAAGGTATTTTTTCCCTGCACACAATAAGGTGTTAGCATATGATATAGAAATACAGTAAGAATGTTCTCACACGTCGAGTATGATTGTGCAGTTGGAATTAATCCGAGCGTATAGTCTCCGGTGAGCATGCAATATAGAATTTTTGTTCCTTAACTTTACAAACTATGCTTGTGGGGCGATTCTTCACTTTACTACAAATAATTCGGGCTTACACACAAGTCTCCTCGTTAGTAACTATAATCGTGAATTAGTTCTGAGGGTTTAAATTGAAATCTACAACATGAGTTCTATTTTCTTCACAAGCTTTTTTACGTTCGAGGTTTTAATTCTTTGCGTGCTCTGCCAATTCCGTACATACACACGAGCATGCAACTCATATTGCATGGGTTCAGCCCTTATTACACTGACCAAACTTCTACCAAGTTACACATTCGTTGCCTGTAAACAACGCTTAGAACGACCAACTAAGTTCCCTTTGCTACGTTTAAGACGCCGTTCCTCAACGCAAACATCTCAAATGTCTTCAGTTGTGAGGCATGATAGGAGGAGGACCTTACGCATGTCCCTCCAGCATAGCTCTCACATGTCCCTCACGCACGTCCCTCCAGTACAGCCCTCACATGTCCCTCACGCACGTCCCTCCAGCATAGCCCTCACATG
>VCRD01000525.1:0-12183 GCA_006783055.1 Trinorchestia longiramus
GACAAGAATCTGAGCTGCAGTGCAGTTGCTGGAGTCCAGGCTGGTGGGCTGAGTGTCACTACACTTGCCAGAAGCCTATTTGGAGGGCTCCAGTTCTACCAACCAACCAACACGCCACCGCAGCGTGGCTTAATTGGATTGCTGATCTTGATGTGGTGGTGGGAACACCTGGTGTATACCATGCTTAAGATAGAGTAGCTCGTATGAGGTTGCTAGATGTGCCAGGAAAAATTGGTTTTAGTGAGAAGATAGTGAACATTGTGAAAAGTTCATATGAAAATACATGTGCAGTATACCGGCTGGGAAATTTAGTGACGGGACAGGTGAGGAGTGTAAGGCGAGTGAGACAGGGTTGTACCCTGTCTCCCTTACTCTTTGGCCTATATACTCGTACAGAAGAATTAGCAGTCCGTCTGAGAATGAGTGGTTTTGGACTAAAAGTTGGAGAGGAGAAACTGAGTTATTTACTGTATGCTGATGACATTGTTGTGGTAAGTGAATCAGAGCAGGAATGGCAAATGATGTTGGAGATTGTGAATGGATACAGTTGTGATTTCAAGGTGAAATTTGGAGGAGATAAAAGTAAAGTCATGGTTATAAATGGTGATGAGACTGACAGAGATAGAGAGTGAAATATTGGAGAAGTTAAGATAGGCAGAACTAAGGAATATAAGTACCCGGGATGTATGTTGAGTGTAGATGGAGGTGCGAGAGCAAAAGGTGAGAAAGTGATAGAAGCTATGCAGTGGTGGGGAAGGCTAAGCAGTGTCACCAAATATAGAGAAAATAAGTATGAATGTGTCAGAAGAATTTGGAAGTATGTTGCAGTACCTAGCATAATGTTTGGCATGAATGTTATGGTATGGAATGGAGACCTTGAAAAGTTTGAGGTGCTACAGAATAGGGTAGGGCATTTGGCATTAGGCACCCCAAAATGGATGGCTGCAGAAGCTTTTAGTGGGGATCTAGCGTGGAGTCTGTTTTCTGAAAGAATGGAAAAGGCTGTGTTGAATTATAAGGTGAGAATTTAGCAAATGGAGAATAAACATTGGGTTAAACGAATCTTTGGATGGAATCTGAGTGAAAATCTTTAGGTGAAAATTTGCTGGGGGCATGCAAGAAAACTGAAGATTCAGAAGACAGTTTGTGTTAGAATTAGAAGAACTAGGGATGATGGGTTATTGAGAGGTCATGAAGGTAAAGGAATGGAGTGGGATTGCAATAAGTAGAAGAAATTTTAAAACTAACAAAAGAGTATGGCCTGAATAAATGGAAGCATAATATGAATGGGAAAACTACTTTAATTTGGTATGCCAGTAAGAATGTACCAAGGTTTGAAATGTTTTATGATGGAAGTTTTGGCAGCCAACTCTTGTTTGCTGTCAGATGTATGGCATTAAGTGTGAATAGGCATACATGGAGGTGGAATGAGGGGAATACAAAGTTATTTCTGCAGTGTAACAGAGGAGTAGAGGAAACAGTTGAACATCTGGTCTTGGAATATAGTAAATATGAACATGAGTGAGAGAACCTCATAGATATGGTCCATGAGCAGTGTGGAGAAAACAAGTGGAATGCAAGGTGTGTTGAAGAGGACTCTGGTATGAGATATCTTCTAGCGCTTTATGAGGAATGTAAGATATGACTGTTGTGGATACAATGAAAGATTTCTTAGTGCATGCATGGAATAAGTGACAATGATGTTGAATAGTCATTTTTTCAATGTAACTATTTGCTAAGTATGTGGGGCTGTTTATGATGAGCTGGATCTTCTAGTGATGACCTCACTTGGCTGATTCATTTGCATGGAATGACTCAGGGTGGCCCCAGAGGAATTACTTTAGATGACCCTGGCTCATAACAGAAAAACTTTGGATGCTATCCTGTTGTATGTGTGTGTGTGTGTGTGTGTATGTGTATTACAAGGAATTAAAGGCTATTACAAAGGCCCCAGCTAAGCGCTGGTCCTCAAATCTAAGTCCAAGTCTAAGGTGCTGTAACATTGAAACTGTCATTGATGTATTGAAGGCTTATGTTGTCATGTCCAACTGCCTCTGTATTTTTCTATGAGTATAAGATTTTTTATATATTTCCTGTAGTTTAACTGGATTTGGTTTCCATGTGATAGTTGTATATAGTAGTTGGGCAGGATTTAGGCCAACATCAACAGGTTTATGTGTAGTAAATTTGGATACTTTGTCGAAGACTTTTGCTCTAGCTTCAGAGAAGAAAGTTTTGAAATTAGTGGCTGTTTTGAATGGATTTATGAATTTTTTCTCTTTTTTAATGTCTTTGTACTGTGCTATTTTATTAACGCCGAACTCGTACCATGCCCGAATAGGAGCAGCGCAGGACCCCACATGTTCCGACTGTGGTGCCGCTGACCAGACCATCAGCCACCTCTTAAGCTGCCCCAACAACTCCACCCACTTTATCCCTCTCAACATTACCCCTCCACCTTACCCCTCTCGACCTTTGGACCTGGTATCCATGGCAATCTTCCTCTCCAGTGTGCCTTTACTCTCAACCTACTTCCCTCCTCCTATCTGTCTCCACCCGAGCCTCCCTCACACCCCTGAGTCCCTCCTGGGATCACCTGCTAGACAAACAACAACAACAGTATTAGGGCTGTTTATGACGTGCTGGATCTCTCAGTGATGCCCTTACTTGGCTAGTTCTTATGCATTGAATGACTCAGGGTGGCTCTTGAGGAATTAGTTTAAGTGACCCTGGCTCACAGGAGAAAAACTCTGGAATGCCACCATGTTGTATGTGTGTATGTATTAGAGGTAATTAACCCACATTACAAAGGCCCCAGCCAAACGCTGGCCCTCAAGTCTAAGCTAGCTGCATGATATTTGAAGCAACACGTGGGATGTGGTGAAAATAATTTTTTGTGGGGCTCAGGTGCAATAGTGTTTTTGAGTATTTGAAGCATTTTTGATTGCTAAGTGTAAAGTGTGTCAATTTTGTAGCAAGCTAGTTCTTGTTGTAGTTCTAGCTAGCTGTAGTTCTTGATGATGTTATAGCATTAGTCCTAAATGTAAATGACACTAGTATGTATATTATTTTTGAGATGAGTTTGCATCTATAAGCAGTGTATGTATAGTGTACCAGTCTCTGTATTATTATTGGCCAACAGAATATTACCATGCTTTTTCAGGACCATGGAACAATGGTACATTCTAGTATTTATAGCAAGTTCATAAATCATAAATTCATCTGACATGCTTCTCATGTGCAGGAATTCCTTAGTGTATAATGGAAATGAAAAATATAGACTTATTGATGTTCATATTTGTTGCTTTCTTGTCTTGAAGATTTATAAAGTAGTAGTTCCATGGAAAATTCTAGTACTACTGAGACTAAGCAGTTGTTTATTGACTGTCTGCCATGCTTTTATGCTTTCCTGTAAATGGTAATCATCTTGCTTCCTACATGGAGGAATTATTTTACTCTCGTGTTTTTGTGAATTTTAATTTTTAGTGGTCCTTTTTTTACAGATTCTTAATGTTCAGATTTTTCAAGGATTATCTGAGGTATAAATTTTGAAGACACTTCACTACAATGGCTGAAACACCAAAAGGTATGTTCATTGTATAAAACAGGGGTTCCCACCCTTTCTTTGACCATGTACCGTTTTAGCATTTTGAGAGTTTTAAGAGCATTTATCTCTGAATTTTAAGATACTTGAAAAAAATATATTCATTGATAAATATACACAAGTATTTAGAAATAAAAATATATAAACATGTTTTTCAATTTATTGCTAACATTGAGTGTACCCCAGGGTTGGAACCCCTGGTATAGCAGTAAGAATTACTTGAGGAAACATTGGTTACTGCAACTACAGAAGCATATGATTGTTGAATTATCAATCATAGTAATTATCTTCATATACTAAAGAAAATATTTGCATCTTTCACTATTTGAGGACTTTTTTGTGTATTATTCTTGTGTTTGATTTGTTTATAAGTTGTATCCCATGGCATTGTTCTTAGAGAAGTATTATAATTTTGAAAAAAAGAATGTATTTCAGAATGTGCATTTGAGTTCAAACTTTGAAAATGTATGCATAGAATTACATTCAGTGTCCTGGTGAAATGAGCTCTTAATTAATAAATCCAATGTCACATTGTAAAAGTAAGTTTGCCTTCTTATTAATATAATGTCAATCCATTGTTTTCTAATGAATGTAGCACATTTTTTAGTATGTGTAATATTCTTTTATTTTATTTAGTCTTTATGATAATTTTATTTCCCTCATCTATTTACCAAGCTTCTGTTCTTTATTATTGTTATGAATTACATAGCCATTGTCATGTAGCAAAAGTTGTATCCTATTAACATCTGTGTTACTCTCAGGTATTTATTTTTCCCTACTATCCTAACCTTTAGTGTTTGTTGTAATGGATCCATTTACAGTGATACTTTGTTAGCCAGAAGATGGAAGCTTTGATTGATGGATAGACGCATTCATGCCTAAGCACATGTAGTACGTTTGGCCAATGCTGTTAGTATTCAATTAAAGTTGATTCTGTTGAGAACTTAGAAGTTGCACAATGTAATTGCATAATGTAATGACACCTCATGCAGGTCACAAGCCTTATTTAAGGCTTGTGATTTTAGATTCTCCTGATAGAGACAGCGTGCAGCTAAACTGATTTTCACATTTGCTGTACTGAAGAGAAGATATTGTCGAGGCTGTAAATTATTTGCTTAGTAGTTAACTTACAAAGTATGTAATTTTGTAGCTGCTGCTCAGTTTTCCTATTAATCTTGTATCAGAACATGCCATAACTGATATCCTAATTTGAAGCTTTTTATAGCTGTTGAAGATAATGATAAACCAAATGTTGTATGGTTTGAACAAAACTTTCTTGCAAATTCTTCAATTAAGACTGCAGGATCTTATTAAATTAATTTATAAGGAGTTTTTCTATTGAACTCAGTTGGATGTTTTGTATTTTTTTTCATCTTTGTGGCTAAAATTTCTACTTCTGAACTTCACAAAGAATTTTTTCATTATTTTATCATTTAGAAGCCCTCCTCCATAGGCTGAGTATAAATTTTGAGTTGCTTCACCTGCAGAATTCTTTTTTTGAATTATTTAAGTATATCTGAATAGATGAATATGACTTGATGGCATTAAAATTTAAAAAATTAGTTTTAGTGTAGAATCATTTAAAATAGGATATTATTTATGGGATGACCTGATACATTCACAGCTTCAGCCTGGAAATTAATAGTTTAAGTTTTACATATCCTGAAAAATTTATTTTCTTTCCTAATTCTCTAGTATGTCATGTTGTAAATTGTCTCTGAACTTATTGTTTTCAAATCATTGCTACTTATGTTGGTATCAAAATGTCCTGTTTCTTGGTCATAAGTGTATGATTACTGAATTTGGAAATGTGTAATGCAAACTGACCTAGTAAGAGCTCTGCTATCAAACTGGGTAGTGGTTCAGATCCTGTTCTCCTCTCCTTTGCTTCATAAAATATTTGATTCAAAATGGTAGACAATATCATGTGAGTAGAGGATTGGCAGCTGCAGCTTTGATTAGGTTTTATTTTTTCTCCTATTCTGTTGATGTTATTCTGTTTCATCCTCTGTGCTATAAGATTGTAGTTGTCAGTTAGGATACTCTGGTATCTGACTTTTAAACTGATGCTTGTGATATTCAATAAACAGTTAGACATATTGGCATTGAATTCAGCTGTTGCATAATGTGATTCAAAACGTTTGTCATCATTAATGAATAACTCCATTGCATCTTTGTTGAAGCAGTAAATTTTGCATTCCAGTGGACAACCTGCTACACATCTCGTGGTGTGACAGCATGTGGGTGCCGCATCTGAATGCCTCTAATGTCATGGATTACTTCTCTGAGAGATCCAATCCTTTTTACTCTAGGGACTGCAACAATGAATTCATCAAGATGCAACAAAATACTCGCATGGATGCTCTTACGTAAGTTTGTGTTTAATCTCTAGTCTTTGGAAGCAAGAAGAAGCTTTTTAAAATTCTGTCCATCCTTTATTTGTACATATAATATGTTACTATAGGGTAATCTAAGAAATGGTTTATGAGTAATTCTTCAGAATTTTTTAACAGTTAAAAATTTAAAGTTATAGTTTTGTATTGTTTTCTGCTGGTTGTATAACTTGAAATATTTTGAAAATTTATCATTTTTTATACTGCCTTTACTTTCTTTTGACTGATAATAATTGAGCTCTTCTGTGTGTAGTTTTTTCTTAGGTAGGGTATTTATGAATAATGAATGAAAATTTGATTCTATATTTATATGATTAACATATCCACTTCTACTCCTGCACATTTTGTAAATCTAATAGGTTGAAGCCACATACTGCAGTACTTCTATTAGCAAACTGGCGCTGGACTAGCATGGGGCTTTTGAGGGAGTGTGAGATTGTTTGACTGCAGTTGACTGCTATGTGGTTTCTAACAATTGAAAAACTCTTGTCATTGCCATGGCTGCCAAGCCAGTGGGTATATTTTTGAGAGTAAGCATCTTTAGTAGTAGCTTTGACCTTATGGATTTTTCAATTCTTACGTAGCCAAATCAGCAGAGGGTAATAGCCTTTCAGTGATTTCACTACTGAATTTTGTTTATCTTGATCAAGGAATTGAATTTTCAGTATTGATTAGTCTTAGCAGGGAAAGTGTAGACAAGACTTGAAGGCTCATACATAAACATTTGGACAGAGTTAATTGCTTTATCTCCCTGGTACTGTAACCTAGGAAGGAGCATGTAGATTGCAGATACATAGTCTCAAGTGAGACATTATGCACTGTTGCTTCGTCCTCTTAGTGGCAGCAACAGGAATGTTTTTTGTTGCGTTAATAGAAGGGAAGTATGAAATGAAATTTTAGTCTCAAGAACAGTACAATTTTGGGTTGATATTTGAGAACCCTTTGAATAATTTTCAGAGTTAATGAAGGAATGACCCATTACATGACCAACAAGGAATGAAAAATAGATATGTAATTTCATTGAACTGATTTTATACATATCAGTTTCTTTGTTAGAATGCATTTGCTACTAATATCGCATGCAGTTACGTGGAGCATATTTGTAGGTAATGCCCTTGATAAAATGCTTGAGCGTAGTGCTCTTGTTTTGCCATTGTTTATGCTCCCTTCATCTCTGTTGTTACAGGCAAATGCAAGGGACTGAGTACATGCTGCTGCATGCACAAGATCCGATCTTGTACATAGTTCGGAAGCAGCACCGCTACTCGCCGTCCCAAGTTAACCCCCTTGCATCCTACCACATCATTGGCGGTCAAGTCTTCCAGACTCCTGATATTGGCACAGTCATCAACTCGCGCCTGGTGAGTTGAGCTCCTCTGGCCGACAGTGTGATCCTGCACTCTGGTGGAGACAGTATGGCCCTGCACTCTGGTGAGACAGTATGGCCCTACACTCTGGTGAGACAGTATGGCCCTACACTCTGGTGAGACAGTATTGTCCTGGAGGCCGTGAAGCACTGCACTCTGGTGAGACAGTGTGGTCCTGCACCCAAGTCAATGTACACTTTAGCAGATTGATCAGATCGACCAGTGTTAAACCTCAATTATTCTGTCAAGTTTCCACATTGGGTGAACAGCTGTTAAGCTGTTTCTTCATAAGCTAACTTTCTACCATATAGTAAAAAGTTATATACATATATATGGTTTAATTTCTTATTAACAGTAGTAACAATGTTATGTAGTTTGTTACATACATGGATCATTTGAAATCATTTTTGTTGTATACCTAATTTAGTATTGGGATATTTTAGTGAACTGGAGATATCTAGTATATGTATTATTGAGGTCTTGTTTTACAGGCCTCCACTATGACCCACATCAACAGCTCGTTCTCTGAGCTTGCTTCCTACAGTCAGTATCACCCCTCTAAAGGCTACTGGTGGCATTTCCACAACAAATCTGCCCAACAGAGTCTCGATCAGCAGTTACAGGCCTCCAAAGATACCAAAGAGAAAAAGGTAAAAGAGTATATTTTGTAGTCATGAAATTTTGATGTTTGCACTTCTCTTGTACGTGTTTGCATATCCTTTTTGCATTTTGATTCTTAGCCGCAATGGGTATTTCTGCTGGCAAATGTAGAGAGTTACCAGTTTGTTGGTGTTACTTTGCATTGCTGCTGTTTCTTTGTTTTCTTAATGTTACTCCGTCTAGTAGCAGTCAATCTGCTGTGAAGGCAGTCACTTCGAAACTGGATTTTTGTGTAGATTTTAGTTAAAGTAATGTTCAGTTCAAGTGCACTAAAATTATCATGAAATTCAAAATTGTAGGAGAAAATGAAACGGAAGAGTGCATGCTGTGTTGGAAAAAACGTGTGATGTTGTCGGTAGGCGAGTTCCTGCGAAGGAGGTAATCAGTTGATCAATATGTGGGATGACGTTAAAGGCTGTAGTGATAGTGTTGGGTGATGCAGGCATAGAGTGAGTTAAATAAAGGAGCGATAGCATCCACATTAGGTCGATGTGACAGGGAAACTTGAAATCTGGGAAGCGCGGTGGAGAGTTTCTGAGAAACACAGATTTTTTTTGTGTTTCCCTTCTTTATAATAGGATGTGACCGTAGTGTTATCTTGCAACACTCTTCAATAACAATCTCTTTTATTCCTGAATCGTTTTCTTGTCAAGTTTTCAGTGCGAGATGATTTTTATTTGTCAAGGTACTGAGGTCGGGAATGGTTTGTTCAGTTCCTGCAGGATAATGAATAATACGTTTTATTAATTCTAATCAATGCCACACATAATATTTAATATTCATTCTTATGAATATTACATTTATTCCAATTATAAGGCATAATAAATTGATAGTCTGACCAATCTTCTCGTGTGATTCGAGGTGGCCGCCAAGGAAGAAGTTGCGACGCTGTTCCAACGGCGGCGAGTAGACGCTCTACTGCAGGACATCTCCAACAGGTTCCCCTACAAGGCTCAAGTCCCTGACACCCATGAGCCGCCCTCCACTGGGAATCCTGCAGCTCCTCCTCCACCATCTGCCTCAGCCCCCTCACAGGTGTGCTTGTTGCACTAACCTTCTAGGTGATCCATATCTTTTGCTGACGTAACGCGTCAATGCGACTTAGTGAGCTATTCGAAGGTCAAGTTTTTTATGTATTCTTTTTTGATTTTTGGGTACACTTGGTTGGTGCACTAATATTAAACATGCTCTTCTGAATTATGACATGGACTTCTGCTTGATGTTTAAGTAAATGCTCGTTAGTTTTTAGATATAACATGTTATGTATGGTTCGGAAATTTTAGGCGTCTTATAGCTCTTATATGTATAGTTACGCCTTCGTAATCGCAATTTTTAAGATGCGGATTTTTTATAATAGTTACGTCTATGGAGTGATCAAAGATTTATCACAGCATTTACAGAACCGCTGTTGCACTGGCCCTGTCAAGCCCGACACAAGCTGAGAAAATTGAACATACAATGAGGCTTAGCGAATTGAACATACTAGAGGCTTAGCGATGAAAATTCCTGTAATGGCGCACCACATCGTTGCGCCCGAGCTCCCCACAACTGTAGTGTACTTAATAATTCATGAGTCAACACGTACTCTGGTAGTTCCTGCTCTCCTTAGCTTCTACTGTTAAAGTAGTTCAAATTACTCAATGTTACACGAAGACAAACTAGAGGCAAAGATATACAATTTTTTAAGGAAATGTAATGTTCCCAAATTTTTCCGTTTTACACACGATCTCTTAAGTCATCTACTTGACATAACTCAGCTGGCGTCACCACTCAACACCAACAAACTCATTTAAGAAGTGTTAACCCTACCCCTTCCCCCCTGCTGTGGTTCACTTACGCGCCTTATCGAGGTTTGTTCGGACTTTCCATGCACTGCCGTAACTGTAGCGTTACAACTCGACTGTCGGTCTCGTGTAAGCGTTCATGATGGTTGCCTTCCACGTTAAGTGTAGGCTTCTTGACACGACGGAGTCTGGAGAGACTCAAGAATACTGACTTTGCTTGATTGTGTATGCTATATTGCAGCATGTAGCCATCACCAACACTGGTGGCGTGAACTCCTCTGCCACCACGACTGCTGGAGCAGTGACCACCGCGTCCACTTCTGTTGCCTCACCCCTGCTCAACATCAAGACTGGTGAGCAGACCGTTAGCTTTACTTGCGTAGCGGTCTTCAGCCGTGCTCCGAGTTGTTTCAATGTGTAAGTCGTGTATATTTATCTAGGAGGCATTTCGTGTATTAAGCTTATCATCAGTGACATAAGAAAGAAAAATCGTTTAAGGTTTACAAACAAAGTTCTAGGGATCTGGCAGCACGACTCTCTAAGAATTTACTAAAAACCATAGGTGTGATTTCAGAGATTCAGTCGAGTTCGGTTTGAGCTTGTAAATAATAGGGTATTCTAAATCGCTTTTCTTTTAACATTCGATGGCGTGCTTAACGTTTATAAGTTGTTCAGAGACATTGGAACACTGCACTACACATCGGTAGACGTAAGTACAATGTGTACTACTACTGTCTTTAAATACTGAATAGTGGGACTGATGTATGCAGATTCACACAGTGCATGACTGCATGTACATGAGAGCTGCTCACAGCTTTTGGAATACCATATTCCAATTTAAGAAGTCAACGGAAACCAAATTTATTTATTCAGCTATGTGGAATGTATTATTCAAGTTAGATTCGGATTGAAGACTGCAAAGATTTTTTATGATGATTCTGCTTGATAACCAAAAAATGGTAGTCACATTAAAACAACTGAAAATAGTACTATAGATACATGTATTACATACTTCTAAAAGAACTAAAGTATTACATTTTTTTAACTTAAGAATCGAGATTCTGCATAAAACATTCGTTAAACCAGAAAAATATCGTCAAAGAATGAAATTTTAATACATAGTAATTCTGAGCATGATCACCTTGAAAATCGAAGTTTTCTCCTGAATGACTTTTCTTGAAGCTGGCATTTGAGGATCTATCAATAAGTCTCAAAATACTGTGCTTGTAAGGAGACTGAACAGCGATGGTACTAAAACTTCAGTGAATAAACCAGGTCAAATTTAAATCTGGAACTTGAATGCATGTAAGACGCATGATTTCATTCGTTATAAACTCCAGATGATATGCTCACGTGCATCATTTTGTCAGGTGTGCTCTGTTTTTTGTTTAAAACCTGCTACTCTCCTGTTCTTAGTTAGTTTGATGATCGCTTTAGTGTTGATAGACAGTTCAGTATAAAAAAGGGTAAACAGTTAGCCAAAAAATTTTTAATATGCATTTGCAACTGCTGTGCTTTGGTGACTAAGTGTTGGGCATTGGATTTCCTAGTACACTTACTGAAATAAGTATAATGTTACTGTGCACGATGCCTCTGTGCACAATAGCGCTCTGCATTTCAAGGGGTAGCGTTAGTAAACGTTACTTATACATATTCTCTTACACATTGAAGTTGGGTAGAATGTAGTTCTTTAAGAAGCATTGCTATAGGTATTAATTATTCAAAGTACCTATTATACCCGAATAATTAATGATGATTCTGATAATATAGTTCTGTCTGTTTTTGTTATTATTGTTGAGATTTGATTTTCTGAAAAGAGTGCTCGAGTTCTAGATATAAATGCTAGTTAGGTTTTCTATACTGATTAGAATAATGATATTAGATCATAATTTTTGCACTGTCTGCGTGCTGTTTTGTAGTATCCAAGTTAAGCTGTTACAACTCCATGCATTATCATTGGTAGCAATTTCTGCGTGCTGTGACTCTAGTGTTTGTGCAGAGGACATAAAGCTGGAGGAGCGGCCTGAGATGAAAGTCGAGCTTAAGCACGAAGTAAAAACTGAGATAAAATCTGAGCTCGGTGGTGGGCCTCAACAGCAGCACTTCCAGCGGTCGTCTTCTAAACCTCCTCCTGAGAAGCGACTTAGACTTAACTAAGTCTGGCCTCTGCATTGACTGGTCCTGGTCCTTTGTACTGACTGATCCTGGGCCTCTACACTGACTGATCCTGGGCCTCTACACTGACTGATCCTGGGCTTTTTCACTGACTGGTCCTGGGCCTTTGTACTGACTGGTCCTAGGCCTTTGTACTCACTGGTCCTGGGCCTTTGTACTCACTGGTCCTGGGCCTCTGCACTGACTGGTCCTGTTTTTTT